>BOPN01012159.1:5000-12706 GCA_017312705.2 Penaeus japonicus | reverse complement strand
TATATATATATATGTATATATATGGATACATGTACATGTACCTATGACTGCCGCGAGAGAACTAAAGAAAAAGCTCGGGGCTGACACGCAGGCCCCATCGACACCTTCATTTCCCACATTTTAAGAGTCATAAACGTTAGACCAAATATGAATATTTCGGTCGATAGGATTTATCACTTAAGACTGCCTATGTTTTATGGCTTTTTTACACCATCCGACCCCGATACCAGGAGGCTGAGCGGCCGACCTTCTGACGTCGGGGCTGTCTACACCACGCGGCGAGACAACACTATCTCAGACGAACGCGAATTTCCTCCTTTCTCTCTCCTGTCCTTTTTGACGAGGGGCGAGAGAGACAGAGAGAGAGAGAGAGAGAGAGAGAGAGGGAGAAAGAGAGAGAGAGAGAGATGAAGAGCGTTCAACCCGCTGTTGATTGGTTCAGTGAACTCCTTGTGAACTTTACACGAATCTGTGTCATCACCAAATGTGCTCCGGTCCAGATACCCGATAACCCGACGGCCGAAGCGCTGTTTATAGCACCGCCATCACGGCCTCGCTGGGCTGTTATCTGCATCCATGTGGGGAATACTTTTGTGTACTCGCTTTTGTAGCATGAGCCTCGGCTGACGCGGCTGACGACCTGTGCACTAAGGTCGTACTCGGGACCAGCGTGGAGGGAGAGGTTGGTTAGCTCATGGAAGGCTGTGGTCCTTCCTGTTTGGCTGTGCGGTTTGTCGATTGTTTACGAGAGGAAATGTAACGATTGGATGTGGATTTGGCTGTAGGTATAGGAGTTTTATGCATGTGTGTGTGTGTGTGTGTGTGTGTGTGTGTGTGTGTGTGTGTGTGTGTGTGTTGCTCGTTATTATAAATATGGCGGTTATTGTCGTTGCTAGAACTACGATACTGACGTCATATGTAAGAATAGGTTGCCTTGACTATCCTAAGCAACATTTGCTTTCTCCCCACGTATGACATAACAATTATGGTAATGAAGAACTCTCGTCATAGTTTTTACGATTACTATACGAGAGTGTGCGTATGCATGCGCGCCGGTTCTTTATGGGTTTGTTTGTAAGCATTTATATATGCATTAATGCGAATTCGCCTGGCCATTGTGATCAAGCCTGAATTTATCCTTTGTCCGAGTGCAAGTAAGGAGAGAGAGGTGCGGCGGGAGGTGTGTTGGCAGCGAGAGAGAGTGCGATGCCGCGTACTGATGAGAGATGGACACGGCCCTCTGAAAGGGAGCTTGTTTCGGCCAGCGTGAAACCGGGCGGCGCTGCATGCGCTTGCTTGGGCCGCCGCCACATCTTTATTAATGGCAACGCTATTTTCAGGCCCTTAATGTATTCGATTATTGTTCTGTGTTCTGTTATGGACATAAAGTACATAACAAAGAGGGATATCTTTGATTTATGGCGAGGAGGCGATGCAGTCTTTGGTTGACTGCTTCTGAATTGACGCTATTATAAAGCTCGCATTAAAAGAATTTGATTCGGGTCGAAAGTCTGCATGTTTATATTAGTATAAATGAGTTTAACATTGATAACGAAATCAAATTATATATAAAATATGAATGAACAAGGTCTGAAATAATAGCAAATGAATCGCGCGCTAAATTTCCTATTATCATTTTGACGCTTTTAACACTTAGCATTTCAGTACAACTTTGCGTAATTAATTAATCTCATGCAATTTTCTCCGCTTGAAGATGAGAAGGTTAGCGCCCGCTGCGTAGCATTCCCCGCGGCCACAATAATGCTTAAAAAAGGGACCAGGTCATAAATCCTATTTCGAATTGCCTCTCAAACCTCTTTGCGTATTAGGAAGCCCTCCAAAATGGCGGGTCTGTCGACTGCCGTATTGGGTCAAGTTCAGCTTCATCGGCGGAATAAACTTGTGCCCGCGAACGAGATCTGAATAAATCATCGAGGGCGTGGTTGGAACACCTAAGGAGGGGCATGAGGGGGGAGGGAGGTAGGGGAGGGATAGGGGGATGAGGGGGAGGAGTGGGGCAGGGGAAGGAATAAGGGAGGAGGGGTAGAGACTGTGCAGGGGACGAGGGTGAAGTGGCGGAGGGGTAGAGGAAGGAGAGACAGAAGTGGGGCAGGGGAAGGGGAGAAGCGTAGATGAGGGGGAAGGGGGAAGGGTATAGATCAGGCACTGGAAAGGAACGGAGTAGAGGAGGTGGAGGAGTAGAGGTAGGCCAGGGGAAGTGGGCGGAGTATTGAAGATGGAAGGGGAGGGGGGTAGTGGAGAAGGTACAAGGCGCGAGGAGCCAAGAGAGAGGTACAGGGGGAGGGGCAGAGGCAGGGCATGGGGAGTGGAAGCAGAGGAGGTGTAGGGGAAGGGGGATCAGAGGCGAGGTACCGGAAGGAGTGAGAGAAGCAGTGCAGAGAGGAGGGGAAGTAGACGAAGGATATGAAAAGGGGAAAATAGGGTAGGTGTAGGTAGGGGCATAGGGGAGGGGGAGAGGGAGGATAGGAGGGCCAGGGACAAGGGACAGCAAAAGAGGAGCGGAGGTGTATATGGGGGCATAGGGGTGTTAGAGACTTTTTTTGACTTTGACGAGTTTATTGAGACAAGTGATTACGTACATCTCAAAAGGATGAGGTAACATAGGTTATCCTCACCCCAATCTTAGTCCCTCTTTGGGCTCACATATATTTTACAAAACCTTACAGCTATGTCAACATGTTGAAATATATACAGAGCAAAAGACGGGTCAATCACAAGCATACACAATTAAATGTTTACATATCAGGAGAACGATATAACAGTATGGATTATCACCCTCAGCATGCAAGGTCCTCTCCTAAGGTCACATGATTACATACTTGAAATATGTGGCGCACATATATGTTAATAATATATATAGACAGGGAAAAAGAAAGTGAAAGTAAACAAGAGATAAGTAAACAGAAAAGGACAACCAAGAAAGGAAAATGAGAAAGGCGTTTAGAGAATGAAGCTAATGGAGGTGAGAGAAGACGGGAGATGAGAAGGAAAATGGAGATGCCTGGAAAGTAAAATATTATGATTAAAGACGGCGCCGGAAAAAAGTGAATGATAATGAACATAGTAATTATAGCAGTTATAATGATAATCACTATCATTACAATGATGATATTGATGATAGTAATAATGATAATTGCAATAATGATAACAATGGCAATTATAATAATAATAATGATAATAATGGTAATAATGATAATGATAATAATAATGATTATATTAACATTAATGATAATGGGGATAATTATAATAATTATGACAGTAATAAAAATTATGTTCATAATGATAATAATGAGGATAAGTGTTATAAAATTAGTAATAATGATAATGAGGATAATAATGATAATAATAATAACAACAATAACTTATAATTATGGCAATGATAATGATGATAGTATTGACAACAATGATAACAATAACAACGATACTAATAAAAGTGATAACAACAACATCATCACCAACAACACGAACAGAGAACAAACGTGAAAGCAATAAAGAAGAAGAAGAAAAAAAAATCAAAGTATGCCAGAAACGCCTCGAGAGCACACACACAATCGAAGATGTATTCCAAGAGAAGAGAAGAGAAGAGAAAGGGAAGGAAGATAATGACCAAGACACGGACGTGGGGAGGGGGGAGGAAGGAGGAAGAGTGGGGGGTGGAGGAGTGAATGTGCAAATTCGTGTGTCAAGGAAGGGGAAGGGGAGGGGTGGGGGGGGACAGGAAGCGGATGGGCGTGGTGAGTAAGAAGCTCAAGAAGGTTTATTCACCATGTCTATGGAAGGAACATTAGAGTGGCGGGAATTAAATTAAATAGATCATGCAATCTTTTGAAGAAATAGGATAATATAAAAAAATAGATAAATAAAATGAATAAGTAAATAAGAATGCATGTAAAAGAAAAAGTGAACCATTTAAAGATAGTGTCAGGGAAAAAAATGTCCAAAAAAAGGAATGAACTTAGAGTGTTGGGAGTGAAAGAAATAGATCGTGCAAATTAAAGATAGATAAATGAATAAATAAATAAGAATGATCGTAAAAGAAAAGTGAATTATCCAAAGATAATATCAGTTCAAGTAGACAGATTTATGAAGAACAAGAGGGAAAAAAAAGTTCTAAGGAATGAACATTAGAGTGTTGGGAATAAAAGAAATACATTATACAAAGTAAAAAAAATAAAAAAATAAATGAGAAGGCTCGTAAAAGAAAAGGAGAATAATCTTAAGATAGTATCAGTTCTAGTCGACAGATTTATAAAGAACAAGGGGAAAAAATGTCCAAAAAAAGATATACAGACGCCTTAACCGCAATGCAGTAAAGAGCAACAGATCTCGTCGAAGATCTGGTTGTAGGGCAAATTGGTAGCGTGGGTAGGGGGGAGGGGTGGAAGGAGGGAGGGAGGGGCAAGGATACAGGGCAGAGAGAGGGTGGGGGGAGGGGAGGGGAGGAAAGAAGATTGCGACGGAGGAAAGGAGAGAGAAGAGACGAGAGAAGGAGAGGGGAAAGGAGAGAGGGGGATGGAGGGAGTGAGGAAAGGAGAGATGGAAGGAAAAAAAAGGAAGAGGAGAGACGAGGGAAAGATTGGAGGGAGGGAAGCAGAGAGTGAGGGATGTGGGAGGAAGGGAGGGAGGAGAGACGAAAAGAAGGGTTGGAGGGAGGAAAATAGAGAGTGAGGGATGGAGAGAGGAAAGAAGAGAGGGAGGGAGGGAGGAAAAGAGAGGGAGGGAGGGAGGAAAAGAGAGAAGGAGGGATGAATGAAAGGAGAGGCTCGAGTTCAGGAAGCTGAAAGAGGAGGAGGGGCGGGGGGGAGGGGGGAGGGAGAGGTGGTGGCCGTGGGAGGGAGTTTATGTATTGTGGGCGGAATGAAAGGGGAGGAATTTTTGAGTGGGGCGACCTAGAGTGGGAGTTAACTAGGAGCGAAAGATAGGGAGATAATTCTCTTATTATGATGGAGGGTGATAGCCGGTGAAGCAGAAGCGAAACTGTAGACCTAGCTGTGTTTCTTATGATTAACGAACAATGCGTATCTCTTTTAGGGTGTTGCTGAAGCGTGTCGTTTTAACGCTTCCGTTATTTCACATTCGCCATAAAATAAATCATATTTACACAAACCTCATATCTCATGACTACCGTTATAGCAAAATCCAAAGCGAAATTCGGTCAAGTCCAAAGCGCTTATACATCACCTCTCCATATTCAAGAACACACAACACAAGACGCACATTTTCTCCTAACTCTTCGTTCCAATTTTAGCCTTACCTTAGCATGAATATCTCTGTTTGTCTATTCGGTGCCAAGTGCATGAATGGGAAATAATTAGTGCAAACACAAGGCCAGTGTTCGCCGTCACGCACTTGGCTGTTCGTGCCTCGGCTTACCTTGCTGAAGAAGCTGGAGACTAACTCGGGTTGCTCAACACTCTTCACTCTCTGCGAACAGTTTCTGAATGCCTGCGGTGTGAGATAGTGTACAGAGAGAGAGAGAGAGAGGGAAAGAGGGGGGAATGGGAGGGAGAGAGAGAAAGAGAGGAAGGGAGTGGGAAAGAGGGGGGAATGAGAGGGAGAGAGAGGAAGGGAGTGGGAAGCAAAGGGCAGAGGTGGGAAGAAGAGGGCGGGAGAGGAAGAGAGGGGAGAGAGAGAAAAAGAGAGAGAGAGATGGAGAGATAGATAGATAGATACATATACACATACAGATAGATGGTAAGATAGATATATATAGATAGAAAAAGACATAGATGAATAGATATCGATATAGATATTCATATTACTATGTACAATATAATATGCACATGCATATCCATAAACACATATATCTGTTTATATATATATATATATATATATATATATATATATATATATATATATATGCATGTAAGCATACGTGTGTGTGTGTGTGTGTGTGTGTGTGTGTGTGTGTGTCTGTGTGTGTGTGTGTTTCTTTGTGTCTCAGAGGTGTACATGAACCCATAGTCATATCTATAAAACAAGCTTAACTATGCGCGCGCACGCGCGCTAACATACACACACACAAACACACACACACACACACACACACACACACACACACACACACACACACACACACACACACACACACACACACACACACACACACACACACACACACACACAGCCACACATCCTGTATGCACAGACATTACGGGGACAAACAAATGCCTCACTGACACAGTAAAAATAGAGGAGGCTCCAAACATCTTAACTTTCGAACAAATTAATTTCAGCAGGTGACAAGAGGGCGTCAGGTGAAGCGAGAGGTTAACGCAGAACGGAGTGCGAAGGGCGCGGGAAGTGACAGGTCGTTGGGAAAGGTAGATGTGGAAGGTAAAGTAAACGAAACGGCTGACACACTAAAGAAAGAGAGAGAGAGAAGATACGGGTGAAGCATCGTGCTCTTAGTGTGTTGTTTGTCTTTTTTTCCGGACGGTCGTAACTCTGCCTTTCGTTCACGAGGAACCTTTGGAGATTGAAATAGAAATTCATGTATTTCCCGTGCGTGACTCTTCAGCGTCCCTCGGCCCAAAGAAAATGAAATAATGGCCGTAACTCGCAGAAAACGGGAAGACGGCGTTGTGCAAACATTGAGATGCGGGGCTTCCAACCATAACAAAAGGGGGGACTCACTTAAATCCGGGAGAGCGACAAGAAAAATGGCGCGGCAGCATATCCAAGGAAGATTGATTACATTTGCCGAGATAAAGAAGATTCAGGTGGCATAATTAGGGCAGGGAGTGAAAGTCATATGTTGCACCGTGCATTAGCGGTCAAAAGAATCTCGGAAGAGGATTGAATTCGTGTGATCGTTGCATATCTTAGGTGGTCCAGTATTGCAAATGAGCAACAAAATACGAGATTTATGTGCATAGATAATCAGTGTTAATGCTAGTGCTGGCCCTCTCGCCCCTTCGCCCTGTGCTCGGGGACTCTCTCCAAAGAGCGTCTTGGCGACCCTTGCTGCTCTGCCCTTCAGCCATGTAAATTAGGCCTCGGTGAAAATGCTCACCGAGGACATTAATCCCATAAATCTACAACGTGCATACAACAAGGACGAGTTTTTGGTTAGAAGTTGGATTTCCTTAAAAACATGTACATAAATATATTCACACATTTACAGCACATGGATGCAAACTAGGTAGCCGTACATGCACGCATGCGCGCGCACACACACACACACTATATATATATATATATATATATATATATATATATATATATATATATATATATATATATATATATATTTATGATCTATTATGTATATATACATGTGTGTGTATATATATATATAATATATATATATATATGTCTATATACATACATACATACATACATACATACATATATACATATATACATACATACATACATACATACATACATACATACATACATACATACAAGACAAGCGAAAAGCAAGCGAAAAAGGAAGCAGAGCGTGTATGGGGAGACAAGAACACCTCTCCCAAGCGTGGTCGTGACTCTCTCAGCATCCTTGTCATTGGAGCATCGCCTCATCCCCCACTGAGCTGAGAGGAGCGGCAGGGTCTCCTCATTAAGCCTCCATGAATCATCATTAGCTCGACACCGTCACTGCATCTCCGCTCCTGTTAACAAATATGCCTTGTACGAGCGGCGTGAAACCTCCTCTCCGACCTGGCTCGGGTCTGGTGGAG
>BOPN01012158.1:10000-12715 GCA_017312705.2 Penaeus japonicus | reverse complement strand
TTATGGGGAGTGAGAAAGACAGGGATGTTAGTGGGGTGGAGAGGAAGTAAAGGCATGGGACGGGGTAAGAAGAGGAGATAGACGAAAAGCGGAAGAGAAGAAGAATATCATGAGAGAGGGGAAGAGAGGAAAACGAGAGAGGGGAAGAAAAGAAAGCGAGAGAGGGGAAGAGAGAAAAGTGGGAGAGGAGATGATAGGAAAGCGGGAGAGGGGAAGAGAGAATAGCGAGAGAGCGGAAGAGAGGAAAGCGAGAGAGGGGAAGAGAGGGAAGCGAGAGAGGGGAAGAGAGGAAAGCGGGAGAAGGGAAGAGAGGAAAGCGAGAGAGGGGATGATAGGAAAACGAGAGAGGGGAAAAGAGGAAAGAAGAAGTGGAAAATGGAATGGGGGGAAGAGGGGGAATGGAGAAGGGGTCCTCGCCCCCTCTTCGCGTTGGGGAATATAATTCAGATTTACGATTCACAGATGCGTTGATGTGTCTCGTATAATGGTATCGTGTAAAGTTGATTATCAAAGTTTATATATTTTTTTTCAACTTTTATTTACTATATTAATATATTTATTTATTGCGGGAGCCGTGCGTTTCTGCTTGGCTTTGTGAACTTAGCTATGAGCAACGACTGCTGAACTCATGGACATATTTCCATTGTTGGTAAGGAGACTTGAAGATATAAATGTTTACGAGGATTGATGGTTGTTCATCGAGCTGTGGCCGAATCTCTCTCTCTCTCTCTCTCTCTCTCTCTCTCTCTCTCTCTCTCTCTCTCTCTCTCTCTCTCTCTCTCTCTCTCTCTCTCTCTCTCTCTCTCTCTCTCTCTCTCTCTCTCTCTCTCTCTCTCTCTCTCTCTCTCTCTCTCTCTCTCTTTATCTCTCTCTCTCTCTCTCTCTCTCTCTCTCTCTCTCTCTCTCTCTCTCTCTCTCTCTCTCTCTCTCTCTCTCTCTCTCTATCTCTCTGTCTGTCTGTCTCTGTCTCTGCATGTCTCTCTCTCTCTCTGTCTCTCTCTCTCTCTGTCTCTCTCTCTTTCTCTCTCTTTCTCTCTCTCTCTCTCTCTCTCTCTCTCTCTCTCTCTCTCTCTCTCTCTCTCTCTCTCTCTAACAATAACAATAATGATCATAGTACCAACAACAGTAATGTTGATAATGATGATGATATCATTATTACGACTTTTAATAAAAGAAAAAATATGATATAATGTTAATGATGATAACATTGATACTAATGATAATAATGATAATAACAATTGTACCAATAAGTATCATTATCATTAACATTTGTATAATGAAAATAATAACAGTAATGATGATAATGACAATAATGATAATGAAAATAATAATGATAATAATAGTGATAATGATAATGATGATAATAAGAATGATGATAATAAAAGATGATAATAAAAGTAATAATCATAAAGATGATATTACTAATGATGATAATAATAATGATAATGTTAAAAGTAATGATAGTAATGATAATACCAATGACAATCACAACATTAATGATAATGATAACAAAACTAATAAATATTAAGAATGATAATGGTAATGACTAAAAACAATTCAGAAAACGCAGCTTAAACTGACGGTGAATTATATCAATACAATCAAGAATAACTTATATGCTCGTGGCTGACAGTAAATTAACAAAATAGATATCATATACTAGAAATACATGATATGTACTGGGAAATGCCACGTATTTCTTTATGCTGCGAGGTACCTGATTTAATTGAATTGAAATGCATGGAGATATTGCAATTAAGAAGTACGAAGTATGTACATGTCAATTGGTGATGCAATATATACTTGTGAGAATGTATGATTGTGTTAGAATATATGTATAAAAATGAATTAGAGTGTAATTCTACATATCATAGTTGGTGATGCAATATGAACTTGTGAGAATGTATGATTGTGTTAAAATATATGTATAAAAATGAATTAGAGTGTAATTCTACATATCATAATTGGTGATAACTAAGGAACAGTCTAAATCTTATCACACCTTGTGTAATATTGCTATAAATTCTATAGAGAGAGACAAATAAGAAAGCAAATGGTATAGACATAGATAAGGAATTTCTTTCCATGTGAAATGCACAAATATGTGGATTTCGTGCATAAGAAGATTGATAGATTTACTTTCTAATGATGATAAAGATCTTAAAAAATTTGAGACTAGATAATGATAGTGATAATGATAACCACTGATAATGATAATGATAACAATAATCTAAATAATCTTAACAATAATATTAATATTCATAATGATGATAATAGTAATAATTGTGATGATGATAATAATGATAATGATAATAATGATAATATTAATTGTCAGAGTTTCTGATATTTTATTTTATTAGAGAAAGAATTAGTATTTCGTTGTTTTTTGTTTGTTTGTTTGTTTGTTTTTTGTAATATAATGCATAAATATATGATCATGAGAAGAACTTGTAATAACACGGTTGCTTAGTGATGAATAAAACAGTCAGGTCATAGGTCACATAAGGTGAAAGGTCTCAACAAAATCGAGTCAAAGGTTTCATGATGTGAAAGGCCTTGACATTGTCGGTTCATAGGTCATACATTCTAACAAATCTCGACCTTAAACATTATGGAAAATTCGCTTTTGGTTGGAAATGAAAAATTAATAAACGTGTTTGGTTAGTACATACACATAGGATGTACATATGTTCCCTTTGCAATTAATAATAAGTA
>BOPN01012157.1:7500-12716 GCA_017312705.2 Penaeus japonicus | reverse complement strand
TATACATACATATATATATATATATATATATATATATATATATATATATATATGATATAAACGTAATTTCAGAAAGAGCCGATAAAGCACAACAGATAACTAATTTCATATTGCAAATGAGTGTTAATGATATCTGCATGATAATATGCAACCCAATTTCCCTGCATTTGCTTCACTTCAATTCTATGAAAAATATTGTAGAATTCTTTATTTTCTGTCCTATATTTACGAATATGTAAAATTCAAAAGCAAATTATCGCGTATTTTTAATATAATAACAAGTAATAACTTATTCATAGTTTTTCATCCACTGAGGCTGGTCCCCACTCTTATTCCCCTCCTCTCTTCCTCCTCCTCTTCCTCCTTCTCATCCTCTCCTCTATTTAATCCCCTCATAACCCTATTCTTCTCATATTTTCTCTTCTCCTTTTCTCCGATATAATTCCCTACTTCTACTATTCTTCTTCTTCTCCTCCTCCTCCTCTTCCTTCTTTCCCCCATTTCCTTCCCTCATTCACCTTTTCCTTCATAATTTGGCAACATTAAAAGGAATGCATGGCGGCTCAATATCTGATCTGAATTAGCTCGTATACAAAAAAAAAAAAAAAAAAAAAAAAAAAAAAAAAAAAAAAAAAACTCATTGGTGTTTACAAAAATATATTTTTGTATTGATATGTTCTCTCTTTTATTTCTCTCTTTCTCTGTACTTTCAACACCTTGCTCTTTTTTTTCACTGCGAGATACAGCAGTGACTTCGACTACATTCCACTCAAATTTCACCTTCCTCTCTCCTCATCTTCATATTCCCTTCATCTTCTTCTCATCCTCCTCTCCCCTCATTTTCCACCATTCTCCTCTCCTCTCCTCTGATCTTTATCTCACCGCCTTCTCACCTCATACTCTTATTCTCCTCATCTTTTCCTCCTTCTCATATTCTCCTCAACCTTTCCTCATCCTCCACTTCCTCCTTTTTTGTCAACCTTCCCCTCATATCTTCCTTACCCTCCTACCCCTCCCCGGTTCATCTCGTTTTATTTATTTATTATTGTTATTATTATTATTTTATTTATTTATTTATTTATTATTATTTTTTTATAGGTTTAACACTTCCCCTCAACTCCCAAATTCGTTTCCGCCTCTCCTATTCCCCCCCCCCCCCACCCGCCCACCGTTCTACCTTGCAACAGTTTCCTCTTTTTTTTAAGATCCTACTCCAATCCTATCTCAATCCTACCCTAATATCCTATATTAATCCATAGGTTGAGTCTATTCTAATCAGACACTTCCAGAAGCTAGTCTGATTTCGTCTTTTTTTTTTTTTTTTTTTTATAGTGGACTGTATAGTATTTTCTGTTCTTTTTTTAATTTTATGAACATTTTATGAGGAAAGATTGTACTTACGGAGCTCATTTAAATACTTTATATATCAAAGCTTTGTGTTCGAAAGTTGCGCATCTATATCTGTTGCGTTTTGTGATTAGCATAATTCACACTTTTTCGCTGGTCTTTGGTACTACATTTTAGAATAATATGTTATTAATTTCACCAAGTAGGGTATGGCTTTGTCCATTTTTTTTTTTTTTTTTTTTTAGCGGGGGATGGGGGGGGGGGGAAGGGACGGGTGGGGGAGTTACCCATAGGCGTAAGACCAGATGCTTTCAATTTGGCACTAATCAGGAGATGAGACTAACACACACACATACACACACACACATACACACACACACACACACACACACACACACACACACACACACACACACACACACACACACACACACACACACATATATATATATATATATATATATATATATATATATATATATATATATATATATATATAAATGTGAACACATACATCTATATACATACACACATACAAATAATCAAGCCAACCCCATCCTAAACATTATTTAGCAAATAAAAGTAGGCTAAAACGTTATAAAATATCTAAATCCTGTTCTTGTTGAGACAACCATTTTTCCCTATTACAAGTAAATGAAATGTTATGAGCTTTCCCGTAGACTTCTCAATCTAATTACCCGCGGCATACCTACTATTCTATCTTCCAGTCTGTCTATCCATCTGTCTCTCTACCCATCCTTCCTTTTTCTCCTTCCAACCTTGTGATAGGGATGCTCCTCGTCGTGGATGCTGTGCGGGAAGGCTGTCCCATCCTAAAGTGACGGAGATGAAAATCTATGGCCAGGGAAATGTCCTAAAGCATCACTCTTATTCTCTCTCCGAGCGGCTCTTTCTTTAGCGCTTTCTTTGCTCTCCCTTTCTTGATGTAACTTCTCTCTTTTTTCTTTCTTCGCTATTTTTCTTTTTTTTACCTCTTTCTAGTTCTTTATATCTTATATATATATATATATATATATATATATATATATATATATATATATATATATATATATATATACATATATATACATACATATATATATATATATATATATATATATATATATATATATACATTTATATATATATATATATATATATATATATATATATATATATATATATATATACATATATATATATATATATATATATATATATATATATATATATATATATATATATATATATATATATATATATATATATATATATATATATACATATACATTCATATATATATATATATATATATATATATATATATATATATACATATATATATATATATATATATATATATATATATATATATATATATATATATATATATATATATATATATATATATATATATATATATATATGATATTCCTCCGCCCTCGTTCACCTCACCCCTCCATCCACCTCCCACTCCTCCCCTCCATCAATATCCCCTCAACCTTTTCCCCTTCTACATTACCCCCCTCCCCCCCCCCAAAAAAAAAAAGCAAAATAAATCTACCGTTCACCACCCTCCCCCATTACCCTCCCCCATCCAAGAAACGAATAAAAAAAAAATAATAAAAATAAAAATAAAAAACAAGAGCAAAATAAATCTAGCGATGCTTAACTTCGTGCCAAACTTCGCCAAAAAAAGTTACCGCCAGAGTGAATATCTTTCCCGCCGGCAGGGAAATTATCTGCTCTGTTGATGGCAACAGCGGCTGCATTGGCGCCGGGTGGTGATGTGATGACTGATTAAGGTATTTTGTTAATGATGATGTGATGACTGCTTAAGATATTTGGGATGGTGGTGATGTGATGACTGCTCAAGGTATTTGGGATGATGGTGATGTGGTGACTGCTTAAGGTATTTTGATAATGATGATGTGATGACTGCTTAAGGTATTTTGATAATGATGATGTGATGACTGCTTAAGGTATTTTGATAATGATGATGTGATGACTGCTTAAAGTATTTGAGATGATGGTGATGTGATGACTGCTTAATTAAGGTATTTGGGATGGTGGTGATGTGATGACTGCTTAAGGTATTTGGGATGGTGGTGATGTGATGACTGCTTAAGGTATTTGGGATGGTGGTGATGTGATGACTGCTTAAGATATTTGGGATGGTGGTGATGTGATGACTGCTTAAGGTATTTGGGATAGTGGTGATGTGATGACTGATTAATTAAGGTATTTGGGATGGTGGTGATGTGATGACTGATTAAGGTATTTTGATAGTCGTGATGTGATGACTGCTTAATTAAGGTATTTGGGATGATGGTGATGTGATGACTGCTTAAGGTATTTGGGATGATGGTGATGTGATGACTGCTTAATTAAGGTATTTGGGATGGTGGTGATGTGATGACTGCTTAAGGTATTTGAGATGGTGGTGATGTGATGACTGATTAATTAAGGCATTTGGGGTGGTGGTGATGTGATGACTGCTTAATTAAGGTATTTGGGATGGTGGTGATGTGATGACTGCTTAAGGTATTTGGGATGATGGTGATGATTAGGGTGGTGATAATGGTGGTGATGGTGATGATCGTTTTGGTTGTGGTGGGGATGACTTTGATGGTGATGGTTGTTATGATGATGATGGTGATGATTCTAGGGATGAAGAATAGAGTATTGGTGATTATGACGTTGGTTATGTTGATAGTGATGATGATGGTGATGACAATGGCTATTGTTATAATGGTAATGATGTTGGTGATTTTGATAGTTACGGTGATGATGAAAATGATATGGTGATGATTATGGTGATGCTAATGATGATGATTATATTGAAAATAATAGTTATGATGATAATGATAATAGTGATGATAATAAAGACAATAATGAAAATGATGATAATTTTTGATGATGATGATAATGATATGATAATAACAATGTTGATAATGATGTTGATAATTTTAAAGAAAAGGTAGTAATAATATAATGATGGTTATGATAATGATCATGATGACAATAATGACGATGATAATGATAGTAAGAATAATGACAATAATAATATAAATATAAATAATAAAATAACAATAAAAATGATAACTATTTTCTTAATAAAAAGATGGTAATGATGATAATAGTAATGATGACAGTAACGATCATATCGATAACAATATTAGTAATGACAATAATGATAAAGATGATAATAATGATAATAATAACAAAAACAACAATTAAAATAACAATAATAATAATGACAATAATAATAATAATAGTAATTATCATAATAATAATAATGATAATAATAATAATAATAATAATAATAATAATAATAATAATAATAATGATAATAATAATAATAATAATGATAATAATAATAATAATAATAATAATAATAATAATAATAATAATAATAATAATAATAATAAGGATAATGATGATTATGATAATGCTGAGAATACCAATAATAAAAATGATAATAAGATAATAGCAGTAGTAATTTAGATCATGATAATGATAATAATAATAATGATGATAATGTTAACAGCCTCAACATCTTCATTACGTCAACGTTAGTCTCCTTGTTTTTTTTATTTTTTTATTCTTATCATATATCTTTCCTTCTCCTCTTCCCTCTGATTATCCATCGTTTTCCTAGATTTTTTTTTTCTCTCTCTCTCCCTATCGTTCTTTCTCCCCCGATCATCCCTTCTTTCTGCCTTTGTTATATTTCTTATTCTTATTTCTGTCTGTTCTTTCTCTCAATCTCTCTCTCTTATTCTCTCTTCTCTCTCTCTCTCCATCTCTCTCTGTCTCTCTCTCTCTCCCACCCCCTTTCTCTCAGTTTTTCTCTCTCTCTCTCTCTC
>BOPN01012156.1:5000-7500 GCA_017312705.2 Penaeus japonicus | reverse complement strand
CCTTCAGTACTTGTTCCATGTTTCCTTGTCTCCATTCCTGGTCTCTCGCATCTCACCCCCCCCCTCTCTCTCTCTCTCTCTCTCTCTCTCTCTCTCTCTCTCTCTCTCTCTCTCTCTCTCTCTCTCTCTCTCTCTCTCTCTCTCTCTCTCTGCTGCCACACTTGCGTTTTCCACAACTGTCTCCCTGACGAAACAGCCCCGTAACACCTTCTACAAGTGTTTCTCCACATCTGCCGTAGCCTCCATATCTGTCACACCTGCCATTACCGCCCCATGCCCCCCTCTCCCCATTTCGTACCTCACCCCCCCCCCCCAAACCCCCAACCCCCCATCCCTGCCACGCCCAGGACGCGGCGAGGGGTGGAGACGGACAGATAAATCGACGCCAATCATTGGAACGGAACCCGAAAACTGTCGGGAACCAATAACAGCGCCAACGCCAATAAGGACACACATTCGATTCGCCTGACCTTTCCGAATGGCATTTTCCGAGAGAGAGAGAGAGAGACAGGCGCTGCCGAAGATTCTGCTGCTGAATTAAAGAGAAAGGAGAGCGAGGAGTTGGGGAGAGAACAGGAGAGAAAAAAATGGAAGAAAGAGGGAGAGGGCGGGATAGAGAGAGATGAGGCAGTGAAGAAAACAAGGCAAGAGGGTAGGAGGGAGGGAAGGATGGAAGGAGGGATTGATGAAGGGAAGGAGGTAAAGATGGAGGGAAGAGGGAGGGGAAGGGAAGGGGGAAGGAGAGGGAGAGGGAAGGGGGAAAGAGAGGGAGAAAAAGGGGGAGAGGAAAACAGGGAAGGAGGGAAGGAGGAAAAGAGGGAGGGAGGAGAAGAGGAAAGAAAGGAAGGAAGGAAGAAGGAGGGGAGGGAAGGAGGAGGAGAGGGAGGGAGGGAGGGAGGGAGGGGAGGGAAGGAGGGAGAGGGAGAGGGAGAGGGAGGGAGAGAGAGAGAGAGAGAGAGAGAGAGAGAGAGAGAGAGAGAGAGAGAGAGAGAGAGAGAGAGAGAGAGAGAGAGAGAAAGAGAGAGAGAAAGAGAGAGAGAAAGAGAGAGAGAAAGAGAGAGAGAAAGAGAGAGAGAAAGAGAGAGAGAAAGAGAGAGAAAGAGAGAGAAAGAGAGAGAGGGAGGAAGAGAGGGAGGGAGGGGAGGAGAAAAGGAGGGAGAGGGAAGGAGGAAAGGAGGGAGAAGGAAGGAAGGAGGAAAGGAGGGAGAAGGAAGGAAGGAGGAAAGGAGGGAGAAGGAAGGAAGGAAGGAAGGAAGGAAGGAAGGAGAGATAAAGAGAGGGAAGGTAGAGTGATGGGGGTTAGAGAGATAGAGGGAGGGTGAGAGAGCAAGAGTAGGTGAGACGAACAGATATAATGATGGCTAGAAATGGGGAAAAAAGAAGAAGGGAGGGAGAGGGAAAGGGGAAGGTGGGCGAGAGGGAGAGGGAGAGGGAGAGGGTGAGGGGAAGACGACGAGGGAGAGGGAGAGGGGAAGGGGACGAGAGGGAGAGGGAAGGGGACAAGAAGGAGAGGGAAAGGAGGAAGAGTGGAGCGAAAAAAGATAAATGATGCCAGTGACGGTAAGATCATTAAGCGAGTGGAAAACGAGGGCGCTTCCCTCTTCTCCGTTTTCCTCCCTCCCTCTTCTTCCCTGCTCCTCTCCCTTCCTCTGACCACGGCACTAGACTCGACGCCCCCCCCCCTCCCGTACAGACACGTACGTATGTTACGTACATACGTATGATTTTTTTACTGGGCAAAACATCATATATAGGCAACACTCATCATTAAGAGGATTTCTAGCATAATCAAATAAATTCCAGAACTTCTCCACTACATATCTCACTATCTACTACTCAGTTCTTCGTAGGGGGCAGGAGGGGGAGGGTCGTGGAGAGAGGTCGTTGACCTGGGTTCTTTCTTCCAGCCGCTTTTTTATACGGAAGGCATCTTCATGACTCCTTCCGACTATGGGTCCTGGCGTGCCAGGGTCTACGTCTGCTATAATAAAACGGGAAAGAGGGGGGGGGAGAGTGGAGGAAGGAGGGGTAGGGAGATTGGAGGAGGGGGAGAAGAGGGAGAGGGGGAGAGGAGGAAGGAGGGGGAGAGGAGGAAGGAGAGAAGAAGGGGAGGAGGGAGGAAGAGGGGGAGGGAGAGGGAGGAAGAGGGAGGGGTGGAGCAGGAGGAAGAACAGAGGGAGAGGGGGAGGGAGAAAGAGGAGGTGGAGCGGGAGGAAGAGACAGAGGGAGAAGGGGAGAGGAAAGAGGGAGAGGGGGAGAGGGGAAGGAAGAGGAGAGGGAGAGGGAGAGGGAGAGGGAGAAGAGGGAGAGAGAGGGAGAGAGAGGGGAGAGAGGGGGAGAGAGGGGGAGAGAGAGGGGGAGAGGGGGGGAGAGGGGGAGGGGGAGAGAGAGAGAGAGAGAGAGAGAGAGAGAGAGAGAGAGAGAGAGAGAGAGAGAGAGAGAGAGAGAGAGAGAGAGAGAGAGAGAGAGAGAGAGAGAGAGAGAGAGAGAGAGAGAGAGA
>BOPN01012155.1:0-2500 GCA_017312705.2 Penaeus japonicus | reverse complement strand
TGCCGAATATGTTCACGCATGTCATTATCTGTTCCCTACACAGAATCGTTGGTGCTCGACAAAAGGGACTGAAAAAGGTGTTTAACTGACGTTTGTTCCCGTCCAGACTCACGCAATAGAACGTATCATTCTAATGCAATGGTCATTAGCTTTGTATGGTCTGGATTTCTACTTGGGGTTCCTCTATAAGCCAGGAAAACGATTATATGGGTTATTCTAACCGTTTTATTGGAGGAAACGTTTCTGATTGTGCAATTGCAACATGGGTCCGCTTAATTCTACTCATTACATTTATTGATTTAGGCGTTATGCATAATCACTTAAAGATTCACTTCGTTTGCTGAGCGTGATTTCCGAATTCCTCAATCCCCTTCACTCCGGCGGCGAACGGAGCCTGGGAAGCAGAGCCGCGAGTCCCTTGCAAGCAGGCAGCGTCCGTTGAGGAGCCGTGACGTAAGCGCGGCACGCACGAGCGGCAGCGAGCGTGGCGGCGGCGCGAGGAGAGTCACCTTCCCGTCGGCGGCGCGGCGGTAGCGGCGAGCGGGGACAACATGGCGCCCCTCTCCAACATGGCCGCCGCCGGGAGGGAGGGCGGGAGGGGTCCCGGGAGAGGGGGAGGGGCGTGGGAACCTGGTCCGAACGCACTCCTCCTCCCTGCCTATTAGCCGGGCTTGGAGGCCAGCCGATTTGCCTCGTGGATTTGCTGCGGATGGGCCACCTCGCCTGGGGGATCGCGGCCGCCATTAATGCGATGATGGAGAGCTGCGTTTTACGAGCTTGGAAAAACAATAACTGGATATTTACTCTGATTGATTACGGTAGGTGAGGCCTAATAATCTTGCCGATCCTCCGCTGTTGGGGCAAATGTTGGATTAATCGCGATTTGACAAGACTTTATCCGTCGTGGAGAGGAGGACGGACACGTAAAACAGGTGGATATTGGCTACCATTAGCAAAAAAGGGACATTCTGGTAGTTCAAGGGTTAATGCCAATAATAACTAACATAATATGACTGTAGGATATGAGCAGTAAAAGTAAAATGGCAGAAAGAGTCCCTAACAATATTCATCGTAATTGCAGGGCTGAGACCGACGGTAGCAACACTAGTGTTATGAATATTGCCAGAAGTTAGCATTTCTGATTTTTCTTTCCATTCTTACTTTCATTTTTTCATCTCGAGGTAGCCAAAATAAACGGAAGTAAATGAAGAGGAGTTAAACATTTATAGAAGTTGCAAATAGATAAAAAACATATACATATAAACACCCACACAAACATACACAAACACACACAAACAAGCAAAAACACATACACTTAAACAAACATACACAGACACACAGAGACACTCCTAAAAACACACATGCATAAAAAATAGTCTATCTATATTTATCCAACTATCCACACACACACACAAACATATATATATATATATATATATATATATATATATATATATATATATGTATGTATATGCATGTGTGTGTGTGTATGTGCGTGTGTATGTATGTATGTATATATATTTATTTTTTCACATATGTTATCGGTATAATGATCATCTTTTTTTTGGTGTTGTTTCTTTTATCAATATATTCGTTTTCATTATCATACGTGTTTTTTCGCCTTTTTTTTTTATGGTTTCATTATCATTGTTTTCATTATTATTAGTGTTACCGCTTGATTTTTTTTCTTCATCAAAACTGATTGGTTATTATTATCATAGTTATTATTGTTGTAAATATCATAATAATTATTATCATTATATTATCATGATTTTGATTATCATTTTCCAAATCATTATTATATTCATTATTAACAATGTCATCATTATACCTGTTGTTGTGAATACTTTTATTATTAATATATTTATTGTTATTTTTATTATATAATCCTTATTATCGTTTTTATTCTTAGTATCAGTATCAATATTATCCATCTTATCATGACAATCAGCAATAGTAATCCTAATTATGATCATAAAAAGTTGAAATAATAGTAGAAAAAGGGAATGATATAAATAATCATGATTTTATTTCCTTTAATTTCCTATATCTACTTCCTATAAAATGTTATAGTGATAGCAGTGAGGATAATTGCAATGGCAATAATGATGGTAACGTTGATGATGATGATGATGATGATAATGATGACGCTGAAGAAGAGGAAACATATAATGACAATGAAACAAAATCACCAAAAAATATTTATCTAACAAAAATGCATAATTAATTCCTGAATAGATTAAATGATCTTGCATTTGGAATTCATCCCCAAATATTGGCAGTGATACATAAGCAAAATCTCACATCACGAATCAACATTTTTGAATCGTTTTGCATGCTGAAATTGTTGCCAGATATATATATAATTTTTAGTCTTTTGTGCCTTTAACAAGAATTTTAATAATCACTTGACTTTCCTCGAAGCATTTATTGGCTCATTTGCTTTAGTAAAACTACATTAGGTTATTCTTAAAGACTGCCATTTGTTATTAATCTTAAA
>BOPN01012154.1:7500-10000 GCA_017312705.2 Penaeus japonicus | reverse complement strand
TACATGCATGCAATAATGTATGTGTATGTGCATGCATGCAGCATATAATAATGCATGCATGTGTATGCGTACGTATGCGTATGTAATATGCATGCATGCATGCATATACATGTATGTGCATGCGTATGCATGCGTATGCATGTACATGCGTATGCGTAATATGTATGTGTATGCTGTACGTAATGCGTATGTACATGCATATGCATAATAATAATATGTGTATTAACGTACGTAATACGTACGTATGCGTAATAATAATATATAATACGTACATAATAATAATAATAATAATAATGCGTACAATAATAATAATAATAATAATAATACGTACGTAATACGTAATAATAATAATAATATATTAATAATAATAATAATAATAATAATAATACGTACGTATGCATAATAATAATAATACGTATATACGTAATAATAATATGTATGTGCGTACGTAATACGTAATAATATTAATAATAATAAATACGTAATACAAATATATATATGTGTAATACGTAATAATAAATAATAATAATAATATGTATGCACATGCGTACGTATATGTGTAATATGCGTACATGTACGTATGTGTATGTACGTACGTAATACGTAATAATAATAATATGTATGTATACGTACGTAATACGTAATAATAATAATATATAATAATAATAATAATACGTAATATATAATAATAGTAATAATACGTACGTAATACGTAATAATAATAATAATAATAATAATAATAATAATGCAATAATAATAATAATAATAATAATAATAATAATATATGTACGTAATATACGTAATAATAATAATAATAATAATAATATATGCAATACGTAATATTAATAATAATAATAATAATATATGTAATAATAATACAATAATAATACTAAAATAATATAATGTATATGTATATGTATCAATACGTAATACGTAATACGTAATATGTATATTATAATAATAATAATATAATATATACGTAAATAATAATAATATGTATGTATATGCATACATGTACAATAATAATAATAATAATAATAATAATAATAATACATACATGTACATGTATATGTATATATGTATGTATGTATATGTACATATATACATATATATGTATATATATGTACATACATATGTATATGTATATATATATATGTATGCATGCATATGTATGTGTATGTGTATGTGTATGTGTGTATGCATGCATGTATGTATGTATGTATGTATGTGTATGTGCATGTGCATGTATATGTATATGTATGTGTACATGCATATGCATGTATATGTATATATGTACATATATATATGTATGTATGTATGTATACATATACATATATGTATATCAATAATACGTACGTAATACACTTATATGTATGTATGTATACATGCATATACGTATGTACGTACATGTACATGTATATGTACATGCATGTACATGTATATATGTATATGCATGCATGTACGTATGTATGTATATGCGTACATATACATGTGTATGTATATGTACATGTATATGTATATGTATATGTATTTATGTATGTATGTGTATGTATGCATACATGTACATATATGTATATACATATATAATACGTGTATGTATATGTACATACATATGCATATGTATGTATATGTATGTGTAATACATGCATATATACATGTATATATGTATGTATACGTACATGTACACATGTATATATGTATATGTACGTACGTAACACGTAATAATAATATGTATATACATATATATATATGTATGTATGTATGTATACATGCATATACATATGTATATGCATGCATATGCATATAATATATGTATGCATGCATATGCATATGTATGTATGTGCATGCATATGCATGCACATAATAATAATAATATGTACATCACACATATGCGTATGTATGTATATGCATGCGTATACGTATGTATATGTGTAATATGCATGCATATGCAATAATAATAATAATAATAAATATGTATATATATATACATATACATATATGTATATATATATACATGTATACATATGTTTGTATAATATGTATGCACATACATGTACATATATATGTATAATAATAATAATACATGTGCATATACACTTTGTATATATATATATATATGTACACATACACATATACATATGTATATATATGTATACATATATATACATATACGTATATAAACATATATATGTACACATACATATAATAATAATAATATGTATATATATATACATGCATATACGCTATGTATATATGTATACATACATATACATGTATATATATATATATACATATATATATATATATATATATATATATACATATATATATATATACATATACATATATATATATATATATATACATATATATACATATATATATATATATATATATATATACATATATATATATATATATATACATACATATACATATATATATATATATATATATACATACATATACATATATATATATATATATACATACATATACA
>BOPN01012154.1:0-2500 GCA_017312705.2 Penaeus japonicus | reverse complement strand
ATACATACATATATATACATGTATGTATGTATATATATATATGTATATATATATATATATATATATATGTATATACATGTATACATGTATGTATGTATATATGCATACATATGCATATATATGTATGTACATACATATACGTGTGTACATGCATATACATGTATGTATACATGCATGTACATGTATGTATGTACATGCATATACGTATATATATATGTATGTATACGTAATAATAATATATACATATATATAATAATATGCATGCATGTATACTGTATATGTATACGTACATATGCATATATATGTATACATGTATACATATGTACATACATATACTGTATATGTATATACATGCATATACATATGTATATGTACATGCATATACATATGTATATGTACATACTGTATACATGTATATATGCATACATATGCAATATATGTATGTACACATGCATATACATATATATGTATATACATACATATACATATATGTATATACATACATATATGTATATACACATGTATGCATACGCATGTACATATATACATATAATACGTATGTATATCACATATATACATATACACGTAATAATACGTAATAGCACGTAATATACAATATACACATATATGCATATACATATATATACATATACACATATATACATATACACATATATACATATACACATATATACATATACACATATATACATATACACACACACACACACGTGTATATTACATGTATATATGTATATATATGTATATATATGTATATATATGTATATATATATATATATATATATATATATATATATATATATATATTATATACTTAGAGAGAGAGAGAGAAAGAGATATAACAGTATAGCTGCAAATATTTTCCCCATTACCTGGATGATAAATAAGTAAGATGGGCTAACTGTTAATACCAGGAAGATGTGCAATCACACACTTTCATAACGTCAGTAAGGCTTAAAGTCATGTTCATGACAAGGAACTGATGACTTGCAAAATATGTTCCTGTAATTTCTCTAATAAACTGTATAAATTAGGTATGTTAAGTTATTTGCCTCACTGAAAATCAATACTTTGATCATTAGTATCGTCCTAATTCATAATAATAATAATAATAATAATAATAACAAAAGAAAGTATCAATACCACTACTTCTGATGAAATAAAAACAATGAAACAAAAATTTAAGCAATAATGCTAACAATAAAACTAAAGATACAAAACAAGCAATACATATCATGAATCAATATTCACTGGTAATTAATAATACTAATAATTACAATCATAAAAAAATAAACATATTTCCAGGAAAACCCCAATTGCAGACATCTCTTTAATTTCTAAGTATTCTTCATCAATCCTTTCCCAATAATGTACATAATCATCATACATTTGTCATAATGAACTCTGTTCAACTAGCTGTGTGCCATCTCTCTAAAGATCGTGCCTGCTACAGACCATGGATGGGTGCCATTCGAGGCTGTCTCTCCTGCTAGTGCTAGGAGAAAGAGGTATCATCAAGGTTTTGGATTGTAAATTACACCCATTTTGCTTAATATTATGGCAATTATAGTAATTATGATTGCAATTGTCATCATCACTCACTTATTACTCAAAGTACAATAAAGAAAGAAGTGATCCAAAATCCCACAACTTCAGGCCAAAAACTTGTCTTGTATGTCATGACACTTATCCACAACTGGTTAATCTGTTGGATATGGCACATCCATTTTCTTCTTTTGACCACAAACCAAGCACCCTGTACCACCTACTCTGCATACCAGACAGGTAATATCTCAGAGGGAATGAGCAATACATTCAAAGCTTTTTTGCTCTTTCTTTAACTTATGATACTTATCCTTTTTGTGTTTAAACTACACTGTGAAGCTTATATGTGCCATGTGACAGGCTTTCTCAATATCATAATCAGCTAAAATTGTAGCTTAGAGTCCATATCAGCTAACAATGTTCTTTATACTCAATAACAGAAGTATTACAGTTTCATACAAGAACAAAAAGCACCTTTTTTCAGATTTTCTATCTTTCGTAAACAAGTACAAAAGAACTATCCCCCCCCCCAAAAAAAAATGAAGAGGAGAAGAGGTGACCTGTGCTTACAGATGCTATCACTGCAGCACAGAGCAGCCATACTGGTACAGGGTCAAATTGCAGCCGCTTCTTATGGTCTGGTTCCCCTTTCTCTTCTCATTCTCTCAAATAAAAACAAAAAGACCCACTTTAACCCTCTCTCGACGGGTGGTACACCATGGGTACCGCGCATTCAAGGGCCCGCTGGCAGGGTGCCGGCATACAGTGTCGATCATTTAATTGATTTAGACCTATGTGTTCGAGAGCCTCGGCACTGCAACTTGCAAGGCTGGAATGCCCCCGGCATAAATGGGTTAAATAAGTTTTTCATTTCTAGTCCTACAAAGAACAGGAAACAGTCACTGAAGGTGAATAAAGTGAAGAATTTTGATTC
>BOPN01012153.1:10000-12746 GCA_017312705.2 Penaeus japonicus | reverse complement strand
ATATATTCAATTTTTTTTTTCTGAATGTCACTGAATAATCTTCCATTTTGTTTTAATTTTCTCCTTTTTCCTTTTTCTTTTTCTTTATCAATCTTTAAATTGTTCCTCTATTTCTGAAATAAAAGACTTTTGACCTCTTTTGCTCCTCCTTTTTATTCACTCTCTCTCTCTTCTTTCCCCCTCTTCCTCTTTCTTCTTATTGACACACATAGAAATATTGTTTTTTTATTTTTTATTTTGCTTTTTCATCTCTACATTATCTTCCCTATTCCCTTCTATACCTCGCCAACAAAGCTTTCACCTTCGTTCCCCTTTCCACTATCTTTTCTTCCTGTCTGTTTGTCTGCTCTACTTCCGAGCTTTATTTTAATGAACCGTCTTTATATATTTCTGTAAAAAATCTCTCTGTCGTCTATTTTTAACGCTATTCCACGTAGACAAAGATATCACCCCCCCCTCCCCCCCAACCCTCCATGCCTCTCCCTTTTTCCTGTGAGGCGGTGCTGATCCCGAGACGATGACGAAGCTATTCAGGAATAGCGTCTGTGCTGGGCAGTGGGTGAGGGGAGAGGAGAGGAGGAAGGGGGAGGGCGAGAGGGAGAAAGAGAGAGTGATATATAATATATATATATATATATATATATATATATATGTATATATATATATATATATATATATATATATATATATATATATATATACATATATATATATATATATATATATATATATATATATATATATATATATATATATATATATATATATATATATATATATATACATATATATATATATATATAATACATATATATACATATATATATATATATATATATATATATATATATATATATATATATATATATATATATATATATATATATATATATACATATATACATATACATATATATATATATATATATATATATATATATATATATATATACATATATATATACATATATATATATATAATATATATATATATATATATATATATATATATATATATATATATATATATATATTACATATATATTATATATATATATATATATATATATATATATATATATATATATATATTTATATATAATATATATATATATATATATATATATATATATATATATATATATATATCACATATATATAATATATATATATATATATATATATATATATATATATATATATATACAATATATATATATATATATATATATATATATATATATATATATATATATATATATATGTATATATATATATATATATATATATATATATATATATATATATATATATATATATATATATATATATATATATATATATAAAGAGAGAGAGAGAGAGAGAGAGAGAGAGAGACAGAGAGAGAGAGAGAGAGAGAGAGAGAGAGGAGGAGATAGATAAATATATAGAGAGAGAAAGTGAGAGCGAGAGAATATTCTGACGGCGTCGATCTGTTGGGTGGTATCCATAGTGATATCCACGGCATGAAAGATTCGTGTTGACTGCATCCTCGGTAGATATTTGAAATATGTGGTCTCGAGAGTCATCATAGCATGCATTGCAACAGAGGGCGTTTAGGTCCTTGTGTGTAAAGGCTTTCTCGTTTTCTTCAAATCTTCTTATTGACTTTAACTTACAATTTTGTTAATTCCGGAAAGATAAGAGATAAATGATGCTTATTAATGAAATTGTAAAAGTATAATAAAGTAATCTATCTTAACTAAATTGCCCTAGTATCATATTCGTAAAACAGTTTGAACTCATTGAATTTAGCAAGCATAAGCTACAACAAAGAATGAAAAATAAAGTGAGCTAAGATTAGGGATTCAAGTGTAAAGAAAAAATCCAAGTCAGTAAAAACAATCTAAAATCACCGGTCAGTATCTAGATGAGGGAATGACAGCTTCCATGGCAGTACCTACCTAAATTCCAACGTCTCTAATGTAATGATTCAAAGAATTAAGCATGATGAATAAAGCTGAAATAAAAATATTCCTTTTGTTTTGTGTGTTTCTCTGACAAGGTCCGCGTCTTAACTTCTCAAGCTTTGGCTCAAGATTTTATGTTTCCATTTCTGCGCGATTTCACCTGCGCTGGGACATTATCGCAGAGGACAGTACATTGCATAGTGACCTTCCCTCTAACGGAAGATCGTGTGCAATAGCAGACTTTTCATTATCATAAAACTTTTGTCTGATAATTTTTTTTTTTTTGGTAAAATCAAACACCTCATTTGCATGGTGGTCACCCTCTCCCTTTACGTCTTCTACGTTAAGGATGACTTCAAGAAATATCGTTCGTTGCAGATGCAAGCGAACAAACAAGGATAATAAATGGACGGACGGGTTAAACAGTAGTGAATTTCGTAGACATCTAATACGGAGCAGAGAAAACGTGAAGCTTTTAACCTAGACTCATCATTTAGCCATTTCTTAAGCTGTTTTTATGATGTAATGCTATACGACTATAGTAGAGAGATATACGTTTATGGCAAAGATGAATGAAAAAAAAGTAAAGGAACAAGGAACAGTAATAACAAGCGCAAGATACAGACCAAGAATAGGAAGAACAAGGAAGGGAAGAGGGAGAAAAAATAAATAAAGAAAATATTTGAGAAAGAGTAACTACCGTAGAGGAGAAAAGATATTTGAGAAAGATCAAATACCGTTGTTCTTTGGATCCACGGGATTCCGCCAGAGTGGTGACTTTCACGTACTTGATCAAG
>BOPN01012151.1:10000-12765 GCA_017312705.2 Penaeus japonicus | reverse complement strand
TATATATACATATGTATACATATGCACGCACACACGTATATGTCTATATATACATCTCTCTCTCTCTCTCTCTCTCTCTCTCTCTCTCTCTATATATATATATATATATATATATATATATATATATATATATATATATACATATATATATATATCAGTCTCAGTGCATCTATCATCTTTATGATCCTCGGTTTCAGTGTCAAATTCCCTTCGGAATGCTTGGCCTTTGCATTCCCCGGGTTGATTTAGGTACAGAACGCATTCAATTATAGATGATACAAATATAGTGATTCTAAGTGGAATTGATTTCTTATTTGTGTGATCTATTTTTATATAGGTTGGTATATTCGTCTGAATGTTTTGTGTTAGGTGTGATTGTCTGTGTTTGTGTGTGTCTGTACATTTAGGTGGTTGTTTTGTTTGTTTGTTTGTTTGAATGTGTGTGTGTGTGTGTGTATGCGTGCGTGCGTGTGTGAAATTATACACATGCCAACGTATGTCCACGTGTGTTTGTGTACGTGTGTGGCTTTGCTAATGCATGTGTGTTCGGTTGTGCTTGTGTCTCTGCCCATATTTAAACCTACACGTATACATATACAGCGACATACATCCCCACTGATGATACAAGCAGAGAAAACATTCCCAATAAAGATAAAGGAGGCTTTTAATTGCTCTGGAAACTTCCCACTACACACCGTAAATAAGAGCGACCAGACGTTGATTGCAACGATGAAGATAATATCACTGGGCCAAAGTTCCGCTTGAATCCCCATTGTTTTGAAGGTCACTTTAGTCTGCTACCTTCCCCTACCATTGTCTTTGCATAGTTTGTGGTGGTAGTTGTAGTAGTAGTAGTGGAGGATTTTTTTTTTTTTTTTTTTTTTTTTTAAGTGTGACAGTTGAAGAAGTGCTAATAGTAGTAGTAGTAGGAGGAGGAGGTGGTGGTGGAGGAGATGGAGGAGGTGGTGGAGGAGGAGGTGGGGGAGGAGGAGGAGGAGGAGGAGGAGGAGGGGGGAGAGGAGGAGGAGGAGAAGAAGGAGGAGGAGGAGGAGGGGGAAGAGGAGGAGGAGGAGGAATAGCAGTTGTAGCAGTAGTAGTGGTATTAGTAGCTTTAGTAGTAGTACAATAACAGAAGAGAGCGGTTATTTTTGTTATTATCATTGTCATTTTTTGTATTGTAATTGGTGGTATTATTAGTCAAATAATCATCACCATTGTTATTACTGACTTCACCATAAACATGATTTCATTCATCATCATTACCATCATTATCATCATCATATTGCGTCCATCGAAAAAGGACAACCTTTAAGGCAGCGTTCATCTATTTTCCTATTTTCCTGTCTATTAGGTAGCTGATTTTTCAACAGGATTACACAAAGGGTTAATGGCTGATTATCATCGAACTCGCTAAGTAGGTTGCCCATTAAGTAGAACCTATGACAGAACCTATTAATTAGATATTTGTGGTGATTCATCGATTCATCATTTTCTAAACTTGTGGTATGAAATATGAATCTATATACGATATATTGGTAAAGTTATACTAATCAGCATTTGGTATCATGAGTCATCGTAACTCAAGGAATAAATACCTTGCAATGTCAACAAGAAGGAAAAATGCAATACGAAAGTGTCATGACTCCGGGTCACTAAAGAGGTGCTTGCAGTAATTCTGCGGTTTGATTTTTCACTTTTTCTTCCGTTTTTATTTTCAGTTTTTTTTTTCATCATTACCATTTTTATTATTGTTAGTATTACTATTTTCAAAGTAACTGTTATTTGATCCACTGTTATGTGAATTTTGTTTGTGATAGATACTTGAATTCTTATAGGAGAAAATTTAGTATTTGTCAACTTAGTATTTTGGCAGTTTAGTATTTGTGGTAGCGATGCATTCTGAAATTGGATTTTTATTCTTTCTCTCTCTCTCTCTTTCTTTCTCTTTATCTCTCTCTCTTGCTTTCTCTCTTTCTTTGTTTTTCTCTCACTTTATCTCTCTCTCTTTCTCTCTATTGATTTTTCTCTCTATCTTTTTTTTTTCTTTTTTTTCTCTCTCTTTCTCTCTCTCTTTCTCTCTCTCTCTCTCTGTCTCTCTCTCTTGCTCTTTCTGTCTCTCTCTCTTTCTCTCTTTTTCTCTCTCTTTCTCTCTCTCTCTCTCTCCCTCCCTCTCTCTCTCTCTCTCTCTCTCTTGCTTTCTCTCTTTTCTCTCTCTCTCTCTCTCTCTCTCTCTCTCTCTCTCTCTCTCTCTCTCTCTCTCTCTCTCTCTCTCTCTCTCTCTCTCTCTCTCTCTCTCTCTCTCTTTCTCTCTATCTATCTCTCTATCTATCTCTATCTCTCTTTTTCTTTCTCTCTCTCTCTCTCTCTCTCTCTCTCTCTCTCTCTCTCTCTCTCTCTCTCTCTCTCTCTCTCTCTCTCTCTCTCTATCTATCTATCTATCTATCTATCTATCTTTCTCTTTCTCTCTGTATTTCTCTTTCTTTCTCTCTCTCTCCCTCTCTCCCCACCTCTTTCTCTATCTATTTCTCGTTGTACACCCCTCTCTCTTTGTCTCCTTCACCATCATCATCATCATCATCATCATCACCACCAGTATCATCAGCATCAACATCAGCAACCATCCTCACCACACTCACCACCACCACCCTCATCACCACCACGATCATCACCACCACCACGATCATCACTTACATCTCACAATTCAAACCCCTCCTGCCTATATCCCACAAGAAATACCCATGTAAAGTCGTTGCATAACCCCTACC
>BOPN01012151.1:0-2500 GCA_017312705.2 Penaeus japonicus | reverse complement strand
ATCATTACTATTATTGTTTTTGTTGTTATTTTTAGCTTTGTATTTATCATTATCATTATCAGTATCCATATTATTACCATTATCATTAATTTCATTAAGGATAATTAATGAAATCATCACTATCATTATTATGATCATCATCAATATTATTATTATTATCATAACCATTATCATCATTATCCTTATTGTTACTATAAGTATTACCAGTGTCATAATCTTATTATCATAAAAATAAAAATGCAAATGACAATAAAAGAAAATGGTAATAACAATAATGATGATAATGATTATCTATCATGTTCATCATCAATTTGATAGTTGTGATCATTTATATTATCATTGTAAGCATTATTATCATCAAAATCATTATCATGATAACTATCATTCATAACATTATTATTAATACTATCATCACTATCGCCATTATTACCATTATCATGTTTATTATCATCACTATCTTGATTCCTCACTCTAACTGTTGTTATAATTGATATCATTACAACTAACTTTTTTCACTCTTGCTTATCTAGCAATTACACTATAGCTGTATCCATAATTTTCCTTATCACAAGAACACTATATTTTCTCTTTTTCTCTCTTTTTCTTTCTTTTTCTTTCTTTCTTTCTCTCTCTCTCTCTCTCTCTCCTTCTCTCTCTCTCTCTCTCTCTCTCTCTCTCTCTCTCTCTTCTCTCTCTCTCTCTCTCTCTCTCTCTCTCTCTCTCTCTCTCTCTCTCTCTCTCTCTCTTTCTCTCTCTCTCTCTCTCTCTCACTCTCTCTCTTTCTCTTCCTCTCCTTCTCTCTCACTCACCCTCTCTCTTTCCCAATCTATGTTTCTATCTCTAGCTTTCTATTTCTGTTCTCACTCGTCAAGAAAAAGATAAACAGTATATACAGATTGCGTCATACTCACATACATAAATTACCAGGATAGAATCACTTAAGAATCAGTGTCCAGGTTTGAGCGTAAAAGCCCTTCGACCTTGAATTCTTTTTTTCCGATGACATAATCAAGATAACACAAGCGACAATAACAAGCATCACTCATGGGCACAGCTGTGTTTGAGTTCGTGCTTGCAAACTCGCGTTGGCTTGCAAGAGCACAAGTTGGCTTGGCACAAGATTTTCGCATTTTCTTTTCCACTTGAAGGATGGTGTTTTTCATGCCTGGCTTAATCTGACCTTACGGAACGCATAAGCCTGAGGGAATGAAGAGGCAGATAAATCACCTCTTGCACGCATGCAATAGCGTAGACGAACCGAGAGAACGTGCAATACCTTACTGAGGATACTGAACCTGCATCACCAGCCTGCACCGGCCTGTCCTGCACCAGATATTCGAGTTTGGTGCGAACGGAGAATGAGAAACGAAGATAAACTAAAGAGAAGAGAAGAGAAGGGGAGAAATGCGATAGAGAGCTAATTCTATAAGTAGTAGTAATAACAAGGAGGAGGTGAGTAAGAAGATAGATAGATAGATAGAGAGAGAGAGAGAGAGAGAGAGAGAGAGAGAGAGAGAGAGAGAGAGAGAGAGAGAGAGAGAGAGAGAGAGAGAGAGAGAGAGAGAGAGAGAGAGAGAAAGAAAAAGAAAAAGAAAAAGAAAAAAAAAGAAAAGAAAAAAAGAACGAAGGTATAGACGCTGGAACCAAGGACGTCATTTTAGTCAAGAAACTTGTACGTAAATACGGCCCGCCTCAGGAGCTTTACGGTGAATGGGCTACCAGCAGGGGGCGCTTGTGCACCATTCACGACGTCCCTCTGTGGTCCTTGAGGCAGAGCTCCGTTGAGATGAAGAGAGACTCGAGGAAGGAGCGCCATGAAGACCCTTCTGTCTGTTAGATACCAGCCGGAGTGTCCACAAGGGTCTAAGAGCGAGTCGCGTCCCAGGCCATAATAGGCGCTACGATAGGGGGTCGATAAGGGCGTCTTTCGCGTGATTAGTCCCCAAGAATGTCCCCCTGGACGCGGTCTCAGGTGCAGGTGTGCTGAAAGGTGATCGTCGGCTGTAATTTTAGAATCAAAACTATTTTCACAGCGGATTGGATTCTTTCCGTATCATTTTGTCTGACATTTACGCGAACACGAATGTACTGTCCTATAAAATCTGGATTTGCATATCCGCATGAGCTAGAACTTGGGTGTTACCAAAAGCCTCGTCTTGGTGGATAACTTAGAAGAAGAAGAAGAAGAAGAAGTGAGAGACGGAGAAACCAGGGCCCGAGAATCATAAAAACAAGACGAACGATCTCAAGTACTTAAGAAATTCAATACCTGTCCTACCATGGAACGTAAAGGCCGATTATATAAGTACTTGAACGCTAGGTGATGTGTAAGCGAGAGAGAGAGAGAGAGAGAGAGAGGGAGGGAGAGAGAGAGAGAGAGAAAGAAGGAGAGAGAAAGAGAGAGATGTTTGTGTGTTTGTGTTCATTTGTGTTTTGGGTGCGACAACATATATTTATGTGTGTGTGTGTGTATGTGTGTGTGTGTGTATATATATATATA
>BOPN01012149.1:0-2500 GCA_017312705.2 Penaeus japonicus | reverse complement strand
ATAGAGGTAGATATAGAGATTTGAGTGAGTGTTTATTTTGCTTCATTTTAAACATGATGAATTACTCTTGTATTTGACAAAGATTCACACACCTGAAATTCATAAATGTTTATCTAAAATTGGTTCCACAATATTCTCTTCATGTCTCCTCATTTCCCGAGGGAGTAAGAAGGCTTGGTCAGAACACTGTGCCATGCGTTCGGGAAAATAAAATTAACTGTCATAGTTGCGTGTCAAAAAAAGAGACTTGTCTGACAGCCGTCGGATCCAAAAGCTTTCCGGAATAACTGTGTGCCGATTTTGCTTTCTATACGCTTAATGGCAACACTCGAGGCCTTTGTTTCCCTCCCCTCCCCCCCCCCCTCTCTCCCCTCCTCTTTCCCCCTCAATCCCTCCCTCAGCACCTGCAACCTGCAACACCAGCCGCATCTAGGGCATCGCTGCAAGATAACGACTCTTAACTTCTCAGGACCTCAAGATTCTTCCCCCATCCCCACCCCCAGCCCTCTCCCCACCCCCTCCCACTCTACCCCCCTCCCCTCCCCCAAGGCGCCGGCCCGAACCTCACCCTCGTGCTTGAAGGCCCAGACTCCCGTGCCAAGGCTTCGAGTCAAACCTCGTTCTTACCAGCTTAGATCAACGAGTTTCTTATGTAAATACAAGCTGGCGCTCCTTTATTTTTCATATGTCCACTCCCCGCGCGAGAAGGGCGCAACGGAGCACGCCCACTTTTCTGGCTGGAGTCTTATGCATACTAAACAGAGGCAACTCGGGCAAGCATCGCTGCCGCCGGGGCCCCCGTCCGCAGGAACGAATCCTCGCCGGTTCTCCCCGCGGCCACTTTTGCTTTTATTCTTAACAAACAGATGGATATACAGATAGCGGGGACACAGTCGTGCAAGGGGCCGTTCCATGGGGTGCAAAGCGAGATAAGGGATGGGGAGGAAAGGGGGGTGGGGTGGGAAGTACCACAGGAAATGGGACAAGATGGTATTTTTCGTGAGATGTGATTACTGTTGGCAACGGTTCGACCGCTACTTTCACGTCCACAAGTCGTTATCACCTTTTTTCGGGAATTAAAAAAAAGGAAACACAAAAAACAGATAAAAAGCATTAGTTTCTTCTTATTTAAAGATCACACTCTGAAAGAGATTTGATAAAAGAACGTATAAATAAATACATAATCACATAAGCATATCCATAAACAGAGTTATGTCTTTATGCATAATGTATATATATACAGATACTTATGTGCATATGCTATCATATATATATATATATATATGTAAATATATATATATGTATGTGTGGGTGTATACATATATGTATGTGTATGTATATATATATGTGTGTGTGTGTGTGTGTGTGTGTGTGTACATATATGTATGTGTATGTATATATGTGCGTGTGTGTGTGCGTATGTGTGTATAATAATAAAATCTATGCAGTTGCAGCTGAGATTCACTTGTCAGTTGGCAATGAAAGATGGCGTCGTTTGTCATGTGTTTTGTTAAATTGCGTGTCGAAATTTTTGCCTGTATGATTCTATAACTAGTGGCGACCTCTGTAGGAGGGAACTAGCAACGCGAAATGAAAGGATGCAACTCTTCAGACTATCTTGCTCCTGGATAAGATGAGTAAGGGTTAATTCATACTCTCTCTCTCTCTCTTGCTCTATTTTGCTCTCTCTCTCTCTCTCTCTCTATCTATCTATCTATCTATCTCTATCTCTCTCTCTTTTATGAAACCTTCTTCCCTCCCGCCTACCTTCCTTACTTGTCTTCTTCCTTCCCTCTTTGCTTCCCTCCCTCATCTACCTTCTCTCCCCTTCCTTCATCCTCTCTACCCCACTTCCTCCTTCCTTCTCTCCATCCTCTTCCCCAAACTCACTCTCGAATTCTTTTTCCCCATTTTCCATTTTTCCTTCCTCATACCCTACTCCCGTTCCTCCCTCCCTTCTCTCCTCCTTCTTCCCACCCTCCCTTCTCTCCTCCTCCTTCCCACCCTCTCTTCTCTCCTCCTCCTTCCCACCCTCCCTTCTCTCCTCCTCCTTCCCACCCTCCCTTCTCTCCTCCTCCTTCCCACCCTCCCTTCTCTCCTCCTCCTTCCCACCCTCCCTTCTCTCCTCCTCCTTCCCACCCTCCCTTCTCTCCTCCTCCTCCTTTCCTCCCTCCTACCCTTCTCTCTTCCCCTCCCTCCCTTACTCCCTTCTCCCTCCGTCTTCTCTCTCCTTAATACGTGAATGAACTAATCATAATTCAACTCAGCGGAAGTTCAGCATTCAATACGGTCCCTTTGCAAAGTGTATACCTCTGCTATTGTTAGCTGATTAGGCACGCTATTATTAGCAGGTAAGAACTATATCCGCTATTAGTACATGATTAGAACTACAGTCGCTATTGTTTCACAGGATAGGACATCCACTCTTGTAGGGGCGATGGTGTTGTAATTTTCTAAACACATTCGAAAGGGATTTAAAGCATATTTTGCACAGTATTTC
>BOPN01012147.1:0-5000 GCA_017312705.2 Penaeus japonicus | reverse complement strand
CTTATCCCCCCCCCCCCCCCCCCTTCCACATCGCCAACATCCCTCCAGCGGTATCTCTCCCTTGGAAATCCTTCAGTTACTCTCAGTCTTAAATTTTCCGGACGACTTTCGCAGGTTTAACCACGCCCTTGGCCGCAGAGTTCAAAGTTTTGCCTTGACTGTGCTTCGTCGTGCTTCATGCAGGGTTGTCTCTTTAAGTGTGGACACACACACACACATACACACGCACACATGCAAGCACACACTCACACACACACACATGCAAGCACACACTCACACACACACACACATTTAAGCACACACTCACGCACACACACACACACACGTACACAAACACACACACACACACACACGCGTGTGTGTGTGTGCATGTAAACTTAATCGTACGTATGAATATTGACATTGTGTTTTTGTGAATGTATTGGCTGCAATGATCCTGCTCTGAAAGTGACATAACCTGCACAAACCAGTTAGTTATATATCGATAAAAAAAAACTCGAATACACTGCTCAGTTTCACAAACTTTGTTCCCCCAAAACGATAAACAGGAATGAGCATATCGTATTACACATAGACATACAGGGGCGTCACATACCAATATACCACCTGTACATCATTTAAAAAATAATTGCATTCAGGGTCTCTGATAATGGGTATATCAATAAATAAATATATATATATATATATATATATATATATATATATATATATATATATATGTATATATATATATATGTATGTGTGTGTGTGTGTGTGTACATATATATATACATATATATATATATATATATATATATATATATATATATATATATATATATATATATATCCACACACATACACACAAATACACACACACACGCAAACATATATGTATATATATATTTATATATATACATATATATATATTATATATGTATATATATACATATATATATATATATATCATCATCATCATCAGCCTGTATCAGTCCACTGCAGGACGTAGGCCTCTCTCAATCTTTTACAGTCATTCCGGTCTTGCGTCCTCTGATTCCAGTTTACTCTGAATTTCGCTATTTCATCCTGCATCTAGTCATTGGTCTTTATAGGTCTCTTTGTGTCGTGTATTACCCATTCTGTTGTTTCTTTGTCCACCTGTTGTCCTGTCTCCGATATATGTGTCAAGACCACTGCCACCTTTTCTTCTTGATGCTCTTGAGTATATCCTCTACTTTTGTTTGCTGCCTGATCCATGTGGCCTTTTTCTTGTCTCTTAAGCTAACTCCTAGCATAAGCCTTTCCATTCATCTTTGGGCGCTTACTAATTTCATCTCGAGTGCCTTGATCGTAGTCCATGTCTCTGATCCATATGTCATGACGGGGAGGAAACATTGGTCAAAAATCTTTCTTTTTAGACATAGCGGCAGACGACCTCGTAATATATTACTATGTGTACCGAAGGCACTCCAACCTAGCCTGATTCGCCTTTTTATCTCGGCTTCGCAGGATGTACTCGACTGGATGAGTTGCCCTAGGTATATGATACATACTCGTTCACTGCTTCTAGTACCTCGCCTTGTATTTGTATTTGCTTAACTGGGGTTCGACTGTTGAACATGACTTTAGTCTTTTTCATGTTCATTTTAAGGCCAATCTTCAGACTTTCCATATTCAAATCGCTTATTAATTGTTGTAATTCATCTGCTGACTCGCCGAAAAGAACAATGTCATCTGCAAATCTTAGATTGCTTAAGTGCTCATTCCCTATTATAATCCCTCTCTCCTTCCAGTCTAACTTCTTGAATAATTCCTCCAAGCAGGCTGTAAACAACTTCGGTGAGATGGTGCCGCCCTGCCTAACACCCTTATATATATATATATATATATATATATATATATATATATATATATATATATATATATATATATATATGCATATATATATATATATATATATATATATATATATATATATATATATATGTGTGTGTGTGCATATATATATGCATATATATACATATATATGTACGTATATGTATGTATATATATATGTATATATGTATATATGTATATATGCATATATGTATATATGTATATATGCATATATGTATATATGTATATATGCATATATATACATACATATATATATATATATGTATATATATATATATGTTGATGCAGAGCTTGATTTAAATCTTACGGCATTGAAGAAATTCGAGAGAGAAAAAAATATATACTTATATCTAAAATATATAAATGAGAACAGGACAAAAAGAAAAGTAAAATAAGAATAGTTTTTTGTTCGTGGTTGAAGAAAGGAGAACGAACAAGAAGAGAGACAACTATAACCTTGAGAGCGTGGGAGAATGTGAGAGAGAGAGAGAGAGAGAGAGAGTGTGTGTGAGAGAGAGAGAGAGAGAGAGAGAGAGAGAGATAGAGAGCGTGCGTGTGTGTAGGAGAGAGAGAGATAGTGTGTGTGAGAGAGAGAGAGAGAGAAAGAGAGCGCGCGCGCGTGTGTGAGAGAGAGAGAGAGAGAGAGAGAGCGAGTGTGTGAGAGAGAGAGAGAGAGAGAAGATAAGACGAAGTTCAAACGGGACTTGATGACGTAACGGAGACAATATGACCAAACATTTCCCATAATTTTCGTCGCCTGGCGGAGCACAGTAATGGCTACTAAATGGATGGCGTTCTTTTAACATTGGTGAGTGTTGACGTTGATATGAGTGTGTTGATATGTGTCTGTATTATGTGCTTTATTTTTATATGGGAGAACATATACTTCAATCAAGCTGTAGGAAAGGAGCGTTATCACCTAGTTATCTCTCTCTCTCTCTCTCTCTCTTCCTCTCGCCCCCACCCTCCTACCCTCCCTCTCTCCTGCGCTCTCTCTTTCTCACTCTCCCTCTCTCTCTTTCTCTCTCACTCTCTCTCTTTCTCTCTCTCTCTCTCAGGAAAGGAATCAAACCGAGATAAAAAAAAAAAAAATACCAAAATAGAAGAGGCCATCTCAAGACGTGACTTCAGCCCTTTCTGTGTTTCCTCTTCCTTCTCCCGCGCCTCGTGAGAAGAACATGGAATGGCGGTCAAAACAACGCTTTCAACTGGATGTAAATAGTGATCTTGTTTTTAGTTCCTCAATCATTTTCCCGTTTTGTTATGTGAGTGTTATTTTTATTTCTAATATGTCGACGATTGCGGTTTACAAAAGGTGTACATTTTGTAAACTACTGTACCAGAACACCACAAGTTGGCCATAAATTTCAACTGTCGTGTGACAGTTTTGAAACAAGGTCATTGATTGAATTTTGTCATGTTACGGTTTCTTTGTTTTTCTTCTTTTTAGCTTGTTCATTTGTTCTTGTTTCTTCGTCTTCTCCTTTTTCTTTTTCGTTCTTTTTTGCTTCCTCTTCCTCTTGTTCTTGGCCTTTTTCTCCATCTTTTTCTTCTTCTCTCTCTTTTTCCTCTTCTTCTTCTTCTTCCGTCTCTTCTTCCTCCTCTTCCTTCTCTTCCCCCCCCCTCTTTCCTTTTTCTCTTCTCCACCCTCTTCTTCCTCTTCCTCCTCCTCCTCCTCTTCCCTCTCTTTCGCCCCCCCCCCTCCTTTTCCTCTTCCTCACCCTCTTCCTCCTCCTCCTCTTCCTTCTCTTTCTTCCCCCTCCCCCCCTCCTTTTCCTCTTCTCCCTCTTCTTCTCCGTGAAATAGCTCGGGGGCAAAGAAGATCAGATGAATTCCCTTAATTGCTTTTTTGCGGTTTGCTTCTTCTTGAAATTACTGTTACTACTAATTTGCATATCATTCTCGAAACTTCAAGGCCAGGTGTGTTGCCTTGCTCTTGACGCTGATTAGAGTAGCATTACAGAGCAAAAAATCAAACAAACAAACAAACATGCTAGGCTGTTCTCTCTCTCTCTCTCTCTCTCTCTCTCTCTCTCTCTCTCTCTCTCTCTTATTCACTCCCCCCCCCCCCCCCCTCTCTCTCTTTCTCACACGCACACTTCTTTTTCTCTCTCTCTCCTCTCTCTCTCTTTTCTTTCAGCCATACTTTCTCATTGTTTGTAGACTGCATCTACTTGTCTCTGTATGCAGCTTTCTGTCCATCTGACGGTATGTCTATCAATCTCTATATTTCTCCTTTTCTCCATCATTCTATCATCAATCCTTTACGACCTATATAATTCAGTCCCTTCATCTTTATCGCCCTCCTTTATCTGTCTCTATCTCTCTATCTATCTCTCACTCACGCATTCCTTCTCTCCCTCCCCTTCTGTTACTCTCACTCTCATCCACTCCTTCTCTTCGTCCATCCCCCACATTCTCTCTCTCTCTCTCTCAATCTCTATCTCTCTCTCTTTCACACACACACACACACACAAACACTCACATATACACTCTCTCTTTCTCTCACTTACTCACTCACTCACTTACTCACTCACACACCCGATGTGTTCAGGGTCAACGTTAAAAGCAACCACGCCCAAAAACTTCATTCTCGTGGATCATTAAGGGTGAAATTTCTTTGCTTTCCCTCGTGTCTTTTAGTGGGAAGGTTAATGTATCTATTTATGTTTCGCTGTTCCATTTGTTCTCCCTTTCCTTTCCTTATCCTTATTCCTTATTTCGTTATCACAAAATAAGATTAAGAAGCTCCATTGAACGAAATACTTGAGGTACCAGTACTTCATCTGTCACCTTTTCACCCCCCCCCCCCCTTTCTGCTCTCCCACAGTGCGTGACAGTGTTATCTCGTGTCACGTCCGGTCTTCAGTCGTCCGGGCGATGTTAGTGGGATTGTAAATCCCTTACGACTGGAATCTAATTGTAAATTGTATTCTTATTATCAAACTGTATGTTTTGAACTTAAAGAATAGAGTTGCGAAACGTGAGTGTTTATCTCTCTCTCTCTCTCTTTCTTTTTCTCTTTCTCTCTTTGTGTGTGTGTGCAGATATATATATATATATATACTTATGTATGTATATATATATATATATATATATATATATATATATATATATATGTATAC
>BOPN01012145.1:10000-12791 GCA_017312705.2 Penaeus japonicus | reverse complement strand
CCAACGGTGAGTCCAGCCTGACCGTGAATGGACCTCAACTGCAGCTGCTTGTGCTATCGCCACCAGCTTAACGCGGCGATCGCGTTACCATTTATGGTTTAATTTTGGAGTTTATTGTTTAATTCGTCGTTTGACCCGGAATGGAATGCAATATTATGATGTGAGCCACCAAGTACAGACCTGTTTTCCATCTTATCACTCTTTAATAATGTTATTTATTCACTCCCACTTTTGTCAGCATTTTGTGTCTTAAAAAAAAGAAAGCAACATCAATAAACATTATCAATATAATATCAAATATAATGTCTTACATTTACCTATCAACAAATCAGCTAACCAATAAAAAAAAGACAGAATTCCTATCAATGCAGAACAGCATAAACGTATCATTCCGCCCTAAGCCTAGCAAAAGGGCTTATCAAACCTTGAGATGGAAAAGGAAGAGGAGTGGGAAGGTCCCAGGGATTCACCACCAATGTCAGACCAAACGGCCCCGTCTACAAGCATAAATGATGCAAGTGGGGTTGTCTGATAGTGGTAGTTTATTGGTTAACAGCATGCCAATATGTGACAATATGTATACACACACACACACACTCACACACACATATATATATGTGTGTGTGTGTGTGTGTGTGTATATATATATATATGTGTGTGTGTGTGTGTGTGTGTATATATATATATATATATATATATATATATATATATATATATATATATATATTATATATATATATGAACTTCCCATGACCGAGGGTACGAAGGCAAACATAATATGATGATAACATATAAAATCAACCATTACCATTGTCATTACACATTGGTTAGTAACCACGATAAGGACCTGTCCCAAGACTCATTTAAATATATGGATGGTCGAGTATCGTTTGCTGAACCGGGACCTGACTTCTGTAATGGTCTAAACCCTGCATCAAAAGTAATCTTTTCAAGTCCCATCTGGAACCTTTTCATAGCCAATCCCAAAGCACCAATAGTAATAATTACCACCTCTCTTTACTTCTTTTCTCCACACTTTTAAATCTTCTTACGCTATAACACCTGCTCGTTATTTTTTCCTCTATCGAGCAGACGCAACATATCATTAATCTTTATCAATTCTTCTTCTTGTTCTTCTTTATCAATTGTTCTTCTTGTTCTTTTTTATCACTTGTTCTTCTTTATCAATTGTTCTTCTCCTTCTTCTTTATCAATTGTTCTTGTTCTTCTTTATCAATTGTTCTTCTTGTTCTTCTTTATCAATTGTTCTTCTTGTTCTTCTTTATCAATTGTTCTTCTCCTTCTTCTTTATCAATTGTTCTTCTCCTTCTTCTTTATCAATTGTTCTTCTTGTTCTCTTTATCAATTGTTCTTCTCCTTCTTCTTTATCAATTGTTCTTCTCCTTCTTCTTTATCAATTGTTCTTCTCCTTCTTCTTTATCAATTGTTCTTCTCCTTCTTCTTTATCAATTGTTCTTCTTGTTCTTTTTTATCACTTGTTCTTCTTTATCAATTGTTCTTCTCCTTCTTCTTTATCAATTGTTCTTCTCCTTCTTCTTTATCAATTGTTCTTCTTGTTCTTCTTTATCAATTGTACTTCTCCTTCTTCTTTATCAATTGTTCTTCTTGTTCTTTTTTAGCACTTGTTCTTCTTTATCAATTGTTCTTCTTGTTCTTTTTTATCAATTGTTCTTCCTTTCCCCTCTCGTCAAAGAGAAATCAATCGGGTCGGTTATGTGTCAATCTCTTTCATTCTCCAGGACGCCGTTTTCTTTGGCGAAGGAATGTTCGTAACTTTTGTTTCGAGATCTAGCCCCGTACTTTCTACAAAGGCGCCAGTCGAAGATTGCTAGATTGCTACCATCATATCGCGTCTGTGTTCTTTATGAGCCTTTTTTGGGGGTCAGTTGTGTGTATTCTGTTAGCACGAGAGCAAAATTGTTTCGGCTCTGTATTTCTATCTTCCTGTTTTTTTACGTCTTCCTCTTTTTATTATTTCTTTACCTTGGGATTAACTTTTCCGATAAATAATACGATTTGCACAACCTCTCACAATAAAAATAGGTAATTCCACGAATAAAGTTCTAACACTCTTTACCTTTACAGTTCTCTTCCCATATCGATTCTTCTTAAGTACAACCTATCTGCTTTTACATTCATAGAATGCTAACTTCTTCCCTGTTAGTTTCTTGGAACTCTGTCTCATTAATAATTCCAGCATCATATTGCATCACAGACACATCTCTACTATCACAAGCTTTCGCAAAATAGTCCTTGCATTTAGCTGTAATTCCAAGATCGTCTTCAGTCTTCTAAGATATTTATCCAAGACTCTTCCATCCTATTATTTACCTTGTCTACTCCTGTCATATGAATTAAATTCCTATATGAGAAGGAGGCCGTTTATTTTTCCCTCTACCTCCTCCCCTTTTGTAACCGAACTTTATATAAAGTAAGCAGGATAATTGGATCGACTATCTATAGCACCAGACACTTAAATGATGATAGGGATAATGATGACTAGAATAATAATGATGATGATGATAACATAATGATGATAGTGCAAGGGTGTTCATAGATAGGTAGAAAGATGGATAGATAAACAAACGATAGATACACAACATATACATAAACATACACTATCAAAACAAAATCATATTCAAAAGTAAAATAAGCTACTTAAAATAAAATAAAAAAAAGAACAAAAGTTTCGTAATTACCAAACTCTAACATCCCGCCGGTAAACAAAAATGGCGAGGTGTTCAAGGAACTTTGGCTGTTTTCCCATTCC
>BOPN01012145.1:0-2500 GCA_017312705.2 Penaeus japonicus | reverse complement strand
ATTTATCACAGTTGTATATCATGTTCTGTGATATTTTGACCGAAGGCGTTGATCCTAGATAAGATTTTTGTCTCGAACCCTTCCGAATGATTAATCTGTTTTGACTGACTAACTCCATTGGATTCCGTGGAACTCGTGTTAGTCCGGTGTCACTTGATTGGTCATAGATAAATATCTAATATCCCTTTTGTACAAATGAAAAAAAACTGATATGTCACAACGCCGACAATAGCTGATCTACGACTCAGACTGTTCATTATATATATGAATTCTGGTTCGTTTTAGGATACGTTCGAAAAGTACAGATGAAATCAAAAGGCTATTTCCATTTCGTGCAAACGTGAGCGTTCTGAAACAAGTTCCTTAATAATCATAATGAAAACGATGATAAAAGTGATGATATCAGAAGTAGCAAAAATATACCGCGCATAACGAAGTAGATAACTGGGAAGACTTCCACCATCAGCTTTAAAATAGAAGAGAGAGGAACTATGTTTTGTTCCAAGCATGATGTAACGTTGGTGAAGTAACTAACTGTTTTCATCGTTTCCAGAGAGATTATAATGCAGCACATACTACTTGCTAAGTTAAGTCTTAATAACTAATTTAATCTAGCAACAAATTAAATGCAGTACATACTACTTGCTAAGTTAAGTCTTAATATCTAATTTGATTTAGCAACAAATTAAATGCAGTACTTACTACTTGCTAAGTTAAGTCTTAATATCTAATTTAATTTAGAAACAAATATAGAGCGGCAGTATGACCTTTTGCTTAATTAAATCATTGCCTTTTGTTGAAAGTTTAAATTCTGGTTAAGATTCACTTTGCTTATCTCCTGAAATATCTAATCTACGGGAACAGGCAACCCTCATCAAAGGTCTTTACATATATATATATATATATACATATATATATATATATATATATATATATATATATATATATATATATATACATACAATATATATATATATATATATATATATATATATATATATACATATATATATATATATATATATATATATATATATATATATATATATATATATACATGTACACACACACACACACACACACACACACACACACACACACACACACACACACACACACACACACACACACATATATATATATATATATATATATATATATATATATATATACATATATATATATATATATATATATATATATATATATATATATAGAGAGAGAGAGAGAGAGAGAGAGAGAGAGAGAGAAATAGAGAGAGAGAGAGAGAGAGAGAGAGAGAGAGAGAGAGAGAGAGAGAGAGAGAGAGAGAGAGAGAGAGAGAGAGAGAGAGAGAGAGAGAGAGAGAGAGAGAGAGAGAGAGAGAGAGAGAGAGAGAGAGAGAGAGATAGACAGACCGATAGATAGATAGATAGTTAGATAGATAGATAGATAGATATGTACACACACACACTTACACACACACACACACACACACACACACACACACACGTACCAGATGAACCACCAACATGTGGTAGTGAAAGAACGAGGGCTGAATCAAATTCCATCCCTCATCAAATTCAGTTGCTTGCAACTGACAAAAAACGGGCGGTCCCCCAGGATGGCCCTGGCATGAGCTAATAACAAGGCTCAAGCTGTAACTACCACCAAGTAACCAAGTAACCAAGTAAGTATATATATATATATATATATATATATATATATATATATATATATGGTGCGTGTATGTGTGTGTGTGTGCATTTATCCGTCCGAGTCAGCAGATAAAAGATCTCGAGGTTGAGTTAGGTTAGGATAGGTTTAGATAAGTTAGGTAAGGTGAGCATACGTTAAGTTAGATTAGGTAAGAACTAGGACTGCTGTAGGACAAAACTATATTTTCTAAATTTGGGTCTGTTGTGCATGAATTTGATTATATTTTCTTTAAAATCACTACTTTCTCATGGCGGAGGGGGGGGGGAGAGGGAGTGCTATATCCGTGATAAAAAATCACGCCAAAATCAATAAAAAGTGCGCGTAGTTTCGGCCAAAAAAAAAGAAAAGAAAAAGAGTATAACGTACCCGTGCCTTTAAATTTCAAAAAAATCTATCACATTACTTGTAGAAAAATCTTTGTTAACTTACATCGGCAATATTTCATTTAAGGTTAATGATTCTCTATTCATATAACCTAACATACGTGTCCTAATAAATGTACAATATGACGTTTGAATCGCTATTGCTGAAGAAAAGCGCCTGTAATATTTATCACAGATATGTTGAACTGCCACTGGGCGATAGTGATCGACAAATCGGGCACGATATTGCTACGATAAAAGCAGACAATCGTTTAGTTGCTTTAGTAGTTACTGAACTACATGAGTTAGTATGAGTTACCTATGTTACGTACACAATAACACGCGGATAACACAAGTAAACCTTTTCGAAGAATTTCCAGTGTGTATCTTTGCGTATATGTGTGTGGGTGTGTGTGTATACATACACACACACACATATA
>BOPN01012143.1:0-2500 GCA_017312705.2 Penaeus japonicus | reverse complement strand
GTGTGTGTGTTGACTTCATCTCCTTTGGATTTGTTCTTCACTATCATCTTTCCAAACGTTGTTAACAGTGAAATTATTGTCATTTTGTCATCTGCACCACTGCAACCATTGCTGTTAATATATATCATAATTGCAAGCAGCATTTTCAAGACCATCGTTATCATGATCATCAACATCATTAGCATTATGATGATAGTAATACTGATGATTATTATCATTATCATTAATGTTACTGTTATAATCATCATTATAATCATTATTATTATTATTATTATTGTTCTTGTTGCTGTCATTTTCATCTTTATCATTACTATCATCATTATCGTTACAATTGCTGTCATTATCATTATTGTTATTATCTTTATCATCAATATTATTATCATTATCATCGTAACTATTATCAATCGTATCATTATTTTTATCAATATTGTCGTCATTGTTACCATTATTACAATTGCTATCATAAACTTGCTTTTCATAATCATCATGAAGTCAATAAAGATTAGTATCATCAAAATTCTTCTCATCTTTGCATGTTACCATATCAATTAAGATGATAATTGTCAGTACCAAGATCGGTGTCGCTTTCATGTCCCTGACCTTTACCGACCTTATCAACCGAATGGATCTTTAAAGATCTCTTTCATCTGGCATCCGAATGACGTCATAATATATTTGGTATTCAAATTCAAAAGTAGAGCACACACACACACACACACATATATAGGTGTGTGTGTGTGTGTGTGTGTGTAGTGTGTGTGTGTGTGTGTGTGTAGTATGTGTGTGTGTGTGTGTGTGTGTGTGTGTGTGTGTGTGTAGTATGTGTGTGTGTGTGTGTGTGTGTGTGTGTGTGTGTGTGTGTGTGTGTGTGTGTGTGTGTGTAGTATGTGTGTGTGTGTGTGTGTGTGTGTGTGTGTGTGTATGTGTGCTTGTAGGCTGTTTCGCCATTCCTCCAACGTTATATGCTTGGGGCTGGATTCATTAACATACGATTGTAAGGCATTTACCAACGGTCTATTACCAGCGTGTTTACCAGTCATGGCAAAGTAGGATTTATTAAGCAATGATAAGGCATCTAGTAAGGGTAAATCGACTTTACCAACGTAGTTTGATTGTAACTCTGGTATATTGATTCTGCCAATCAGCGAGCGCTTTACATGATTCTTTAGGCTCTTTTGACCAATCCCGTGACATGTAAACAAAGCATGATCCAGCAGCGAGATTTTCTTGTTTCAAGAAAGAAATGAAAAAAAAACTTTTCTTCTGTGTTAAATTATTTTCATATAAATTAATTACCTTGAAAGTATATTCTATTGCATGATTTCATGTATTATATATAATGTAATAGTTTACAAGAAACATACTATTTATTTTTATTTTTTTATAGATTGCAGTCAAAACATAAGAAACAATGGCTTCACGCAATGGAGGTGTTATTTGTATCAACGTTTTCCAAAAAGAAATGCTAATCAAATCTTTCAAATGAATATAATTATGAATAATTGTATATGAATTAATCAAACACAAAAATAAACGAACAGTGAAGTGCAGTTTGTACTTTCTTCAATATGAATATAGTTTGATAAAGAAGTGCAATTCATTAAAAAAAATCAAACATAAACTAGCTTGATTATTATCATTATTTGTGTCCTTTAAAGACCTCCCTGGCTATTTGTTAATCCAAACTCTCCTGCTTATTATTTGTGGAGCTTGTATTTTGCCATAGGTTCAATAGGAGTGGAGGCCACTTCAATACTTATTGTTCTCGGTTTCCTGAGTTCCGTTTATGCTTCAATCGTTTATTGAACTATAACGTGTGAATCGCCAATTATTGAATCAAATAACATTTATTTATTTATATATTTACTGTTTTTAACTACACCATAGAATAAGATATGTTTGAATTCATCAAATTCGTAATTCCAAGTATTATCTTAAATGTTATTGTAGGCCTATGAATTTCTGCAAGTTTACCCTAGGCTGCATGAACATTATTCTCGCTTATTTCCTGTTAATTTTATATATTTTTGTCAAGTTCATATGAAAATGAACGGTTGCCATCATTCTGATCATTATAGGTGTACATCGAAACTAAAGCATCGCCTTAAATGTTGATTTTTTGCTGAAATAATGCCTGAGGAGAGATTCGTCGCTGTAGTTGCCAGTGGACATACCAGTGTTCCAACCAATGGTAAATTTAGCATTGTAACTATCATGGTAAGTTGTTCATAAACACCGATGCAGTCTGATTACCATCATAATTGTAGTTACCAGCGTAAGTGCGTTGATGAATCCAGCCCCTGACCAGCAAATCTATGCCTATTGCTATAATTATTATTTCATATATATATACTAATGCAAAAGGAGGAATTCCAACGACGACTATCACAATAACCATAGACGACGCACAGGAAATGGCAGAAGTAATTTTCGGACCTCTCATACTCACAAATACACACATACACACACACACAAACACACACACAAACACACACAAGCA
>BOPN01012141.1:10000-12797 GCA_017312705.2 Penaeus japonicus | reverse complement strand
CTGTGTGTGTGCATCAACATAGAGAAATATATTGGTAGATAGATAGATAAATAAAAAATAAATAGACGATCTATCAACACAAATATAGTTCCAAAAGGCTGAAATAACTTGATAAATATATCTATGATACTAATCTCTCTTAAAAAAATATACTCGCTAAAAAATACCCAGAGTTTCCAGAGTTTCAAACATAGTTACGAAATTGTCATCAGCAAAAAGCAGACACATTCTTCCACTAAGAGAAATGTCCTGAATTTGGAAGAGGAGTGGAGAGAAGAAGAGTGTTGTGTATATGTGTGTGTGTGTGTGTGTTTGTGTGTGTGTGTGTGTATTTCTGTGTGTGTGTGTGTGTGACTGTGTGTTAAGTCGGAATTTAAGCTTGAATATGAATTTGAAATCCTCCCCCCTCCAATCTCTCTCTCTCTCTCACTCTCTTTCTATCTTTCTCTCTTTCTCTTTCTCTCTCTCTCTCTCTCTTTCTCTCTGTCTCTCTCTCTCTCTCTCTCTCTCTCTCTCTCTCTGTGTGTGTGTGTGTGTGTGTGTGTGTGTGTGTGTGTGTGTGTGTGTGTGTGTGTGTGTGTGTGTGTGTGTGTGTGTGTGTGTGTGTGAGTGTGTGTGTGTGTGTGTATGTGTGTGTGTATGTGCGTGTGTGTGTGTGTGTGTGTGTGTATGTTATTTCGTATGAGTCGGATGATAGCTCTGCTTATTAATTAATAACACGGCATCCCTGATATTAGTGAAGTATCTGCTACCATCATATTCGGAATAAAAGAACATTAATCGGTTTTAAAACTGATGATGATGGTGATGACAGTGATGATGGTGATGATTGATGATGATGATGACAATGATGATGGTGATGATTGATGATGATGATGACAATGATGATGGTGATGATTGATGATGATGATGACAATGGTGATGGTGATGACAATGATGATGGTGATGACAATGATGATGGTGATGACTGATGATGATGACGATGGTAAAAGGATGATGATGATAATGATAATAAAATCTTGACAATAATAATAACAATAATAACGATAATAATGATAATATTAACAATAATAATAATAATGATAACTAAACAAATAATGATAATACTAACAATGATACCGATAAAAGTAATCATGATAAAAATAACAATATTCATACTGATGATTCAACTAATAATAATGATAGAATCAATAATAAGATAACAATACAAGTAACAACAATAACATCCCAGCAACCGTAAATAGAACTGATATTAAGTAACAATAAAAAAGCTAAAACATAAAGCGACGAAGAAGAAGGATTTAAATACAGTTCCTGGTTGTTCATATTCTCCAAGGTCGGACCGAGGATAATTATGCAGGAAACAAGCTACAGGTCACACGGGAGAGGTCACTCCCTGCTCAGAGGTGATGAATTTGTATATATATATATATATATATATATATATATATATATATATATATATATATATACACACACACATGTATATACATACATGTGTGTGTGTGTGTGTGTGTTTCTGTTTTTTTTTTTTTTTTTTTTTCTTTTTTTTCTTTTTCTTTTTTTTTTCTTTTTTTTTTTTTGGTGGTGGTGGGGGGGGGGGGTAATGGTAGGCGGTTGTAATTGTGGTGGTGGTGGAGGTGGTGGTTGTGGGGGTTGTGTGTGTGTGTGTGTTTGTGTTGTGTGGTTATGGGTGTGTTTGTGTGTGTGAGTATGTGTGTTAGTGTCTCAATATATATACATTTTCCTCATTTTCCTTTTTATATGTATGAATCTACACGTGACTTTATTCGTATACACATTTACAAAAGCTTCCCTGCCTTCAACCATAATCACATAAATATTTCTAATCATCTACTCACATATAGACATGCACATACACCCTTACACCTTTCACAAATCCTTCTTATCGAATTTAACAGTCACATCGACATGTACCCTCTGTGAGCCTAAAAGAACGATCTAATTATACAAGTCGAATTGAGTCGAATTGAAAGCGGATTAAAATTATGGAGATTTTTTTATATATATATGGCGATACGCACAGGGTGGGGTGGGGGGGCTGGTCGTTGATTGTTGCAAATTTTGTATGGGTTGTATATCCTCCGTGTGTGTGCGTGATAGTGAAAGTATTATTTTGGTATTCATTTCTTGAAGGATTTTTTTTTTTTTTTTTGTTTGTTTGTTTGTTTTTCTCTATCTCTATCTTTTTTTTTTTCTCTCTCTCTCTTTCTTTTGTTCTTTGTTTTATTTTCATTTTTATCGGTATTTTGTTTAATTCCTCAACGTTTTTCTTCCTTGTATTATTTCATTCTTCTCTATCTCTCTCTCCTTTCTTCTTTGTATTATTTTGTTTTTGTTTTTTTCCGGTATTTTATTCAATTCCTCTTCGTTCTTCTTCTGTGTATTATTTCATTCTTCTCTATCTCTCTCTCTTTTCTTCTTTGTTTAATTTTGATTTTTTTTTCTGGTATTTTGTTCAATTCCTCTTCGTTCTTCTTCTTTATATCATTTCATTCTTCTTTATTACAATTAATTTTCTTTAACTCTGTATTTATTCACGTGTTCCCTTTTTTCTGTACTTTTCGGCTGTTATCTTTTTTTATCGTTTATTCTGATTATTACTTTATCCCTCCATTTTCTTCTCTCGTTCGTCCTCTTTTACTTTCCCTGTTTTGTTTTTTAATTCACTTTCCTCTGTTCCTCCTTCGTCTCCTCGTCTTCACTCTCTTCTTTATCCTCTTAATTTTATTCGTCTTCTCTATCTCCCATCTTTATTTACTCGTCTCTCTTCTTG
>BOPN01012138.1:5000-12810 GCA_017312705.2 Penaeus japonicus | reverse complement strand
AGAAATATTTACATAGATTTACATTCTGTGAAATACGTTTTACTTGGAGTAATTTTAGCTTACGCTGGTACTGCATGAGAAAAGGCAGACCAGCTCGCAGCTTTACCGGGAATGAGGAGAAAGTAGAAATCCATACTATGAATATAATGTTTTAAATCTCCCTTCACGGAACACCATGAGAGTCATGTAACCGTTTGTGGTGTTTATTGCTCTCCGATAACATGACTATTACTGATACAAAGGCTGATTACTAGAACTAGAAAAATACTATTTAGAAGATTGCTAGAACATGGGAATTACGAGTCAATAAACATTGAAATCCTCTAAAATGTTATGAGTCTTTTAATTTTTTTTTAACTGATTCAAAGAAACATTTTTTAAATTGCTATGACATTCGCACGACAGCCTTTGGTTTATAAATTAAGTCTGCGGAAGAATTTCATTGCATTCAGTCATATCAACCGGCTATTTCTACCCCTAGTAGGCACACACACACATACTTTATGACACGCTTTATGACTAATGTTTTTGTTATCTTTCCCATAATTAATAAGGCTATGACTAATGTTTTTGTAACCTTTCCCATAATTAGTAAGGCTATGACTAATGTTTTGTTATCTTTCCCATAATTAATAAGGCTAGACTAATGTTTTTGTTATCTTTCCCATAATAAATAAGGCTATGACTAATGTTTTGTCACCTTACCCATAATTAATAAGGCTATGACTAATGTTTTTGTTATCTTTCCCATAATTAATAAGGCTATGACTAATGTTTTTGTTACCTTTCCCATAATTAATAAGGCTATGACTAATGTTTTTGTTATCTTTCCCATAATAAATAAGGCTATGACTAATGTTTTTGTTATCTTTCCCATAATAAATAAGGCTATGACTAATGTTTTGTCACCTTACCCATAATTAATAAGGCTATGACTAATGTTTTTGTTATCTTTCCCATAATTAATAAGGCTATGACTAATGTTTTTGTTACCTTTCCCATAATTAATAAGGCTATGACTAATGTTTTTGTTATCTTTCCCATAATAAATAAGGCTATGACTAATGTTTTTGTTACCTTTCCCATAATTAATAAGGCTATGACTAATGTTTTTGTTATCTTTCCCATAATTAAAAAGGCTATGACTAATGTTTTTGTCACCTTACCCATAATTAATAAGGCCATGACTAATGTTTTTGTTATCTTTCCCATAATTAATAAGGCTATGACTAATGTTTTTGTTATCTTTCCCATAATAAATAAGGCTATGACTAATGTTTTTGTTACCTTTCCCATAATTGATAAGGCTATGACTAATGTTTTTGTCACCTTACCCATAATTAATAAGGCCATGACTAATGTTTTTGTTACCTTTCCCATAATTAATAAGGCTTTAAAAAACAAACAAACAAAAACATGATTGAGGTGGGTGGCAGTACCGGTGTATTTTTCCATACGATTTAAAAGATGATTCAAAGCTTCTAGCAACAACCGCTAATAATCTACTCCCCAACACATACCATAAAGCCGTAACACCTGCCGACTGGACACGCATCGACGACATGATAGTGGATATGTGTGTATAATCCTGGACATGTAAGTACCGTGTCTCTCCCCCGTAATCTTCCTCTTTCCTTCCCCTTAGGGTAGCGTGTGACATGCAAACAAGCGATACTCTTCCTTGCTCTCTTGGTCCTCCTCCTCCTCCTCCTCTCCACTTCCTGAAAAAGAGGAAGAGACAGAACGAGAAGAAAAAGAAGAAGAAGAAGAAGGAGAAGGAGAAAAGGAAGAAGAAAAAGAAAAATAAGAAGAAAAATAAAAATAAGAAGAAAAAGAATAATAATAAGAAAAAAAAGAAGAAAAAGAAATAGAAGAAGAAAAAAAACAAACAAAAACAACAACAACAACAACAACAACAACAAAAAAAAACGTTAATATCACAGACTACTTTGACGCATACCGTTACTCTTTTTTTTTCTTTGTTAGATGCTTGATTCAGAGGCTCACTTTAATGCGAGTCAAAGGTTACACGATATATAGCGTGCTAAAGTTTATACTCTTAATTGAATCATAAACTGGCAAGAAGGAGTGTCTAAATCACGGGTAGAAAGTAACAAACAGAAGAGTCTTGAGTGCGGAGTTAGCTTAATCCTCGAGGGAATTTACATCACTTGATATTTTGATTACAATTCATTACATATTATATATATATATATATATATATATATATATATATATATATCATACCATTGCATAAAATTCATACACAGAAAAGGATATTATATTATGGTTAATATCTATTAATTCCTTTTAAGGTGAATATAAATGGTTAGATTTTCAAGGTGTAATTAAATTACTCTCATTAGACGAACGTATGTCTGGTCATAGTGTTAATGAAGATGATAAAAAAAATATGGTAAGAACGATAATGATTATCACATTAATTATGATTGGGACGATGATGATGATGATGAGGAGGAGGAGGACAACGATAACAATTGTGATAATAGTGATGCTAATGATAATAATAACAGCAACAGTAGTATGAATATTGATAATAATATCAATAATGATGATGATAATGATAACATGATAATATAATGTTAATAATGATAATGAAGATAATAACAATAATAATGATTAATAATGATAATAGGGATAATAATGATAATAATAATGATATTGATAATAATGATAGTATTGATAGTGATGATAATTGCAAATGTGATTATGATAATAATAATAATACTGTTATGATTAAAGAAAAAAATTATGATGATCATAATAATGATGATTTTATTGATGAAAGAAATAATAAGGACAATAATGATAGTAATGTTAATGCTAATAAGGATAATGATAATAACATCAATGATAACATAATTATTATTAAAATAATGATAACATAATGATAACAGAAACGATAATAATATTAATGATGAAAATATAATGATAATAAAAATATAATGATAATAATGATAAAAAGGAGAACAACAATATTGGTGATAATGACAGTAATGATAATAATAATAGTGATTATGATGATATCAACAATCATTATGATAATGATAATGACAACAATAGTTATAATAGAGATATTAATGATAATGATAATGATGATTGTAGTAATAATTATAACAATGATCGTTATGATAATAATGATGATAATAATGAATAAAGAAAATGATGTGATGATCATGATTATGAGAATAATTATAATGATAATGATTTTAATAGTAACAATATATGATAATAATATTTATAATAGTAATAATGATAATACTGACAATCATTATAATGAAGATTATGATAATGATAGCAATGATAATGATAATAATGATGATAATGATAATGATAATAATGATGATGATGATGATAATGATAATGATAATAATAATAGTGGCAATGATGATGACAATAATGATGATAATGATAATAGTAATGATAAAAATGGTAATGATGACAAAAACAAGAAAAGTGATAATAATAATAATAATGATGATAATGATAATAGTAATGATAACAATCATGAAGATAATAAGAATCTGTAATTATGACAAAAACAATGATGGTAATAATAGTAATAACGAAAAGGATAATGATAATGTTGATAATGAACATGAAAGCAATAAAGATAATGATGATGCTAATGATGATGATAGTAATAATGATCATCTCGAATGATCATAATAACAATAGTAGTAGGAATGATTTTAATTATTATAATGATAAGAATGATAAAAAATAATCACAAGAATACTTATAACAATAATAATGGTGATAATGATAATCAAGATGATGAAAATTATTATAACTACAATGACAGTCATGATAATGATGATGATAACATTGCAACTACTATTATCAAATAATAATATTGATGATGATGATGATAGTGATAATGGTAGTAATGATAATGATAAGGATGTTAACAATAATTAATGAAGATAATGATGGTAATTAATAGTGATAATGAAGATAATTATAATAACAACAATAATTACAATAATAATAATAGTAAATATAACAAGAAGAGTGATCATTATGATGATCAGTGATAATTATGATGGTGATAATAAGTATATTCTCCAGCAGATTCCTCTTTAATGATAATACTGTAGACGTTTGGGTAGTGAAAATTATTTACTCAGAATTGTGAGTTACTAATGTCATAATTGTTTTAATCGTTGTGTTTTCATTCCCTTTAACAGTGTCACTGAAATTTAAATTTCGTTCAAAAACGAAAAAATCAAACTGTTTATTGCCCTCTTTTTTTTACCTATGCATTTGTTTAACGCTAGCAGTTCAGGGAAACCAAATTCAAGATACATAGAAAAGTCTACCCTTAAATTCAAAGGAAAACCAAAGGGTTTCGTTCAAGTCATAGAAAACGTACGAATGAGACTTCTTTGCTAACCTTTTTTCTCTAAGCTAAACAACTTTGAACACTAGGGAATTATAATGGAAAGTCGATGAAATTAAAAAGACAAATAAGCTACAGAGAAAGAAAGAAAACAAAGATGCGTGAATAAAAGTATGGTAAAACATTAACCACAAGCGAAAGAGGGGAATGGAAGAGATCATTGGTATTAATAAAGTTATGCCGGCCGCCTCGTCTATCTGCCACCAACACGAGGCAGGCTAGGCAGACGGCGTGCTAACCACAGGGTCGTGAACACAGAACAGCTCTGCAGTGAAAAGGCAGAACGCATTAACTCCAAAAATGCGATTTTCATGAATTTGGTATCTGTGGAATCGTCATTTAAAGACGAATTTTGATACAACCATCATGGTGTCTGAATGTCAATAAAGGTATGGTCAGTTTTGTATATCGATATCAATGATAGGAGTAAATATACATGTAGCCAAACCTTTAACATCGATTTTCTCAAAACATGGATTTTGGAGTTAATGAGTTCTGCCTTTTTGCTGCAGAGTAATAGCTAATTAACTGTGATAATGATGTTGATAATGATGATAATAATGATGATGATGATGATAATGAAGAGGAGGAGAAGGATTAGGATAATAAAGATAGTGATGATGATAAGGGTAAAGATGGTAGTATTGATAGAGCAATAATGATAATTATGATGAAGAAAAAGTAAACATATAAGAACACAAGTATAAAGTAATGACAAAACATGATAATAACAATAATAATGACAATTACCATAATCATGATGATGATGAAAACAAGAGTAGTGGGAATAATAACAGTGGCAAAGATAATAAAAATGATAAGATCACACTAATAAGGTTAACAACAATGATGGTGATGCAGATGCTAATATCAGTGATCCTGCATCCACTACTACTACTACTACCACTATTACTATTACTACTACTACTACTACTTCTACTACCACTATCAACAATGAAGAGAACAGTACTGGTAGTAAGGAAATAGAATGATAACAATAATGATCATTCCGATGTAATTGTGATAACAAGAGCAACAGTAACAATAATGATAATGATATCAATAATGATATAATAACGATGCTAATAATAACAATAATAACAAGAACGATAATGACAACAGTAATAAAAATGATTATGATAATCATGATGATAACAATAACACTATTGGTAATGAAAAAAACAACAACAACAACAACGGAACAGCGGTGTCAGTATAAGTATTAGTAATGATAATGACAAGAAAAAAAAACAAAAAAACAATCATGAGAGGAATGGCGATGATGATGATGACGATAATGATGACGTCAGAGGGTATGGCTGTGGGCGTGTTCGAGGCTCCACGACACCGGTTCTCAATGATGATATTGATAATGATAGTCATAATAATAATGATGATAATGATAAAAACAATGAAAATAGTGGTGATAATGATGGTAATGATAATGTGATAATAAAAATGACAATGTTAAATATAACAACAGTAACAATAAATATAATGATGATTATGCTGATAACGACAACGATGATAATGAAAACAAGAATAACATCAATAATGATGATAATGATAATCAAAGTAATAATGCCGATAACAATGATAATGATAATTAGAGCAAAATCAACAATAGTGATGATAAAAACAACGATAGTAACCAGGATAAAAGAGGAAATATCAAGGATAATATTAAGTATAATAACAACAGGAATGATGACGATTATGATGATGATGATGGTGATGGTGATAATGATGAGGTTTATGATGATGATGATGGTGATGATGATGATTATGAGGATAATGATGATGATGGTGATGATAATAGTGGTGATGATGATGAGGATAATAATGATGATGGTGACAGGAATAATGATGATGGTGATGATGACGTTGGTGGTGGTGATGATGATGAGGATTATGATGTTATTGATGATGATGAGGGTGATGATGATTATGTGATACTAATGATGTGGAGGATAAGGATGATGATGATGATGATAATGATAAAATGATGATGATGATGATGGTAAGAAGAAGTAAAGACCCCCCCTCCAAAAAAAAAGAAAAAAAAAAAAGTGTTTTCTGTATGGGACGCGAACTCGGGAACTTTGATTTGAAACCTTGCACGAAACTGAGTGAGCTATTGCTCGATTGAAAGGCAATTGCACAAGGGAAGGTTTTAATTATCACAAATTAACTGATAGACATGCATACACATACGTTAGATCGATATCAGTAATATCTAAATAATTATGAATATGATGATGATAAAGATGATAATAATGATAACGATGATGATGATAATGATAATCATCTGATGATAATGATAACGATAAAAGCAATAATAAGGATAATAACAATATTAGTAATAATGATAATAATAATGATAACAGAAACAATGAAAATATTAATAATTACGTTAACAATGATAATGATAATGGTATAAATAATGATGATAATAATAATCATAGTTTTAATAATGATAACAATAATAACGAAAATTGTAATGATAAAAGCAAAGACAACAACAGCAATGATGATAAAAACAACGATAATGACGATGATAAAAAAGGAAAAATATTAATTACAACAATATGAATGATAATGTTGATGATGATGGTGATAATGACAATGATAGTTATAGAGATAATGAAAGTGATAATGAAAATGATAATGATAGTGATAATGAAAGTGATAATGATGATAATAATATTTGTGTATGTGTGTGTGTGTTTGATAAAGATTACAATCCTAATAGTAAAAACTGATAATAAAAATGATTCAATGACGATGATGATGATAATGATCGGAATGATTAAGATTTTGATAACGATGATGCTTAAGTAGTAAGCTTTTAAATAATAATAGCAATGCTAATGATGATGAAAGTGATCATGATAATAATGATGATTATGATAGCGACCCCCTCTCCCCCCCCCACCAAAAAAAAAAAAAAAAAAAAAAAAAAAAAAAAATGGGACGCGAACTCGGGGCGCTTGAGTAGAAGACTTGCTGAATGATAATATTGATGATGATGAGAATAATAATAATGATAGTGAAAGTGATAATGATAGTGATAATGATAATGATAAAATGGTGATAATGATAAAAATAAAGACAATGATAATGATGAAGATAATGATAATGATAATGATATCGAGACATTTAACAAAATGTTATGCAACAAATGCCGTGCAACAAGTCCCCTCGTCTCGGCACTCAGACCTCTTCATCGTGTACGTATTCACATGCAATATGCAATGTGTACATGTGTGTGTGTGTGTGTGTGTGTATATATATATGAAGTACATTTGAATAAGTACTAAAATAAAAATCACTTTAAGTTATGGCCTCTGGTTTCAGTACCAATATTCTCATCATTTGTGTTTTTAT
>BOPN01012137.1:0-12814 GCA_017312705.2 Penaeus japonicus | reverse complement strand
ACATACAATTAATATATATACATACAATTAATATATATACATACATATATATATATATATATATATATATATATATATATATATATATATATATATATTCGTGTATATATATATATATATATATATATATATATATATATATATATATATATATATATATACTTGTATATATATATGTATATATTCGTGTATATATATATATATATATATATGTATATACATATCTATTTGCATACACATTTATACACTTAGATATATGCATTTAAATCATATAAACTCAAAACTCTATTTCGTGAGAAAGAAACCCAAAGCAATCGATTAAGCGGAAGGGACGAAGAAACAATACAGGCAAGTAATGAAATTAGTCATCTTATTATAACTGTCTTTCATGACATGATTATGATGGTTTTGATCTATGACATGGAGTGGACCCGATTTTCCCATGTCCTGGAACGTTATTTCCTGGTTTGTGATTTCGACCGCGGAAGTTTGGAAGCTTTGTTTGTCTCTTTCTTGTCACAGAAATTCCATAATTTCCCCGAGAATGACAATGATTTGAATAGCGTTTACCAATTATATAATTGTTCTGGTATATCTGGTATAGTTTTTTTTCCCATTTTGCATGGAAATTGGTCCTTAATGTAATTGATTTGTAAAGCTAGATACAATATATATAATACATCAATGTTGATACTTATGATGGATAGAGAATATTGAAATTCGGACAGTTTATGGTCCAGCGCGACTTATCTATTGAGAAACTATTAGAAATGCTGACTATCATCAACAAAGATCCAAGCCACATTATACTGGATTTTAATTTTTACGATGGATCCTCCGATAGTAGTTATCCCCATCATCACCGCTGGTTTAATTTGTCTTACTGATCGTTAGATATACCTGTCTTATAAGCAAACTTTTATCACAAACATGTTTATCCTCACACACGAAATAAAGCTCTCCTCGGCTTGATCTCGAGGTCGGGTTGCGGCTGCGGACCAAGGACCGGATTACTCTCTGTGGCGCATTCAAATCGCCGGACCACGACGCGGCGGCAGGGGGAGGGAGGGGGTGGAGGGAGAGGAGGGGGATTCCAAAGGGGGGAGGGGGCTGTGGAGTGCAGGACGAGGGAGGTAGGAGAGCGACTCGTGTCAGTGATTTACTTGTTATCAGTGTTAGTACTTTAGAGTTAGCAATAGAAAAAATAATGAACTGAGTAAGTATATGAAAATGATGGAGATTCTTTACCGAAAAGTAAAACGAAGATAACCGCATTCAACAAGTCAACAAGGCTTCCACTTTACTGTGTAGCTTCGAACCTTGAACATCTGTTTCTTCATTGTCAAATTTCATGAATCATGGATAATTCGCAGATGAATTAATGCCCTTTGTGACTTTGGAAAAGCCATCGCATACCAACAAATCTAAACATGCATTGTATTGTAATCTCACATTTAATGCGGTGCGCATGATTTAACAGAATATAAAGATACAATGTAACACAGCAGCATTTCACTAAACATGAAATATTTTGCACAGCACATGCTCCTCTCAGGCAACACATTGAAGAAAGCCATCGCAGAGGCCTGATAGCAGAGCAGGAACGCCAAGGCAAAACACAATAACAAGATAAAGAAGAGAAATAGGGGATTCAGCATTAACCCGATATTCATTGTACGCGAGACATGATTTCTGGGTAATCTTTCTTTGAAGATTACATCCCCTGACAAATTGGAAGAATTAAAAAAAGAAAGAAAAAATGACGAAAAGAGAAGGAAAGTTCTATTTTAAAAGAAAAAAGAAAAACAAAGACGAAAATGGAATTAAAGTAACAATGTGTTAAAAAAAAAATCGTTTTTGTATCATCAGAGCACTGACTCCACAGAATGTTACACTCGCCTTTGTTTACACAGAAAGGCTTTTAAGTACTGTGATGCTAATCTGTTTGGGTGTGTGGTTATTACATGGTATCGAGATACAGATGTGACCCACAGGATATGACTAGATCTATCTTAGAGGATCTGAATGCGTGTAGTTATGTATAATCGATTGGAAATTCTTCAAAGGGTATGATCGTGTCACATTTAATAATATCAAATTCAGTGTTGGGATTTTAGATACAATATGATACTTGTTTATGATTCATGTTCGGATAGACCTGCCATAGAACACCAAGCATTAAGAAGGACCACGGCGCTTCATACCCAGGTGACTGGGCACATTTCGCCCGAAAGTCCGCCGGAGAAATGATATCACATCTCAATTACAACGACGCCAACAATAGCTTGATCAAGAGCCTGCGTAGCGAATGACTGACGGGGCGTTTCACAGGCACAATAACAGTCGGCTAATAAATAATGCAACTACCACCATCATCACCATAATCATCATCATCCAAGCCAATGACCTCAGCCTCGAAGAGCATATGAATCAGAATATTCATGACAGACAAACAGGCAGACAGACACGCCACACAGACACACTCAGCCGAAGAAAATTATCGCTCTTTCACCCCGGCCTAAATGATCACCATCATCATCATTCTCATCGTCATCGAAGGCGACACACAAAAAAACAAGAAAGAAAAAAATGTGATACCCGGAACCTAAGCCTATGAAGGATACAAAAAGAGGGAATAAAAAAAGAAAAAAAAAACTTTGACAATGACGCTCCTATTTCCATAAGAAGTCGAGTTAACGACGAAGGAAGCCTATTGTCCAGCCGTGTTCTGTCAAGGAAGGAATGCCTCGAGGGAGAGAGAAGGAACGATTGAAGGGTTAAGGGAGAAAGAAGGTGGAAACGACTGAATGGGTCGAGAAAGAATGAATAGTAGAAGGGGTAGAGAGAGGGATAGAGAAAGGTGAAGGCTAAAGAGTATAGGAAAAAGTGAGAGATAGAGATCTTATGAGGATAGAGAGAGAGAGAGAGATAGAGATGAGCTGGGTAGGTCTGGACGAGAGATGGAATGGTTGAAGTGACACAGAGAGAAATATGAGAGAGGAGAGAGAGGGGGGGAGGGTGAGAGAGCGGGGGGATGGAGAGAGCGAGAGAGAGAGAGAAAAATCTCTTTATATATAATGTACTTTTGATTATAATGTCGATACTAATCACATTATAAGTATGAGATAAAAAGACTGTGATACTGATACCGAACATCAGATGGTGACTAATTAATTCCTGACACAAATTGTACAAGTAATGGTTGTAATAGCCTTATTCTAAACCGTAATGATATAAACATGAAATCATAATTATCTATGATAGATACAAATGCAAAATATTAACAATAATAGTGGGACCGAAATAAATAAAATGTATCATAACCTAGAAGATAAGGATCAGAATAATGATAAGGACACTGATGATAAAGAAAATTAATATGATAATAACAAAGGTGATAATCATTACCAATGATGGTGATACCGTTAATAGGATGATAACTGCGATGATGTCTATAATGATATCACCAATAACAATTATACGTTAGTAACAACTATAATCAATAAAAAATAATCGCGATGCAATTGATGGGGATGACAGTAATAATCATAACTATATTTCAAATAATGATAATTGACGATAATCACATTGATATCACGGCGTTAATTGTCAGCATCATTATCATACAATTAAGACTAGATCAATAGCACCAACATCGCATATCTACCGCATGTGATGAACATGTGGATGATCATAACTAAGAAAAATAAACATAATAAGTACTTCAATATAAGAATAGCACAGGTATGATATGAACCATAATCACGATCTAATTACTATGTTAATGAAAACTTCTATCCTTTTGAGAAAGACGAACCGTTAATTGCTTTTTTACCCTCTGAGGGAGATGATTTGGGAGGTTCTAAGTTATTAATGTAACGTCTTTAGGACATGACCAAGCAGGGCTGAAAAGAGGCGGTCAGACTCTCCGGCGCGAGCGGTCGCGGGGTGGCGGGAGAGCGTCTTCGGGCCCGTTCGTGGAAGCAAGGACGACGAGGGCTGGCTGGTGTGTGCGTGCGTCTGTGTGTGTGTGTGTTATATTTATTTGCATACATATGAATGAATGAATACACACACACACACACACACACACACACACACATATATATATACATATATATGTATATATATATATATATATATATATATATATATATATATATATATATATATATGTATATATGTGCATATTCTTACACACACACACACACACACACACACACACATATATATACATACATTTATAAATATACAAAGCAAGAAAGTTATCGGTTGTGATTTTCAGACGAGTAATGTTTTCTCCCAAAAAGCACACTATATTTCGCATTCAAGAAGACACATTTTCTATGCAAAGATTAACGCAGAATGTCCATTTTCTTCTAATTTACTCAATATCATGTACCTGTTGGAGTTTTTGCTCTTTTCACAAATTCAATGACCATCGAAAATCTCGAATGTTGGTGCTTTTGAAGTCGACCATTTTCATTACATTCCAGTTCCTTTGTTAGTGAATTCTTGCACTCTGTTTATCCAGTTGAATATGCATATAATTCTTGCCCCAGTTTGGAGGATTTACATGTATCCGAGCAGCAGTTGACAGAGGCAACACCAACTAAATTTAAAGAGTGTGTTGTACATAGAATGCAATCAGCCTTGCATTCAACTCCGACTTATTTTCGCGAAACAGTTTGAGCAGAAACAGACAGTGTAGGCTGAATGATTTCGTTACAGTGCTTCGTCAACTGATCCGAGATGTAAACAAATCATTAAACATGGCGGACGAAAGGAATTTGTAAGGCCGAAAAGTCTGCTTTAGAGGATCTGATTCTCGTTGTATAGAAGACCAACTTAATTCGCGAGGAAGAAATTCCAGAAAAGTTTAAAAAGTCGACAGGGAAAGCAACATGTTTGGACAGCCATGTTGTGCGCTTACATACGTCACACGTAACCAAACAAGTGACACAAAACTCCGACCGCTTTGCTCGCGGTCGGAGTTTAATCCTAAAGTGGCTTTGTGCTGCAGAGCCATTCAACCAGGTGTCGGCTCAGCGATAAGTTGGTGTTTGATGTTTGTGATTTGGCTCGATGGACGTACTTACTTCGTGACTAAAATTCAACATTAGCATGAGTCTGACCTCTGAATTGTTAAGCGAGAACGTTTATCAAGGGAATTCAATATATCTTGTATTTATTTTTTTACCTATGTGGATGAGAATTGGAGGAAACTTCAGGATTCTCTTCAAAAGTCTAACGACAGTGATACTAAAAACAAATAAACATATACTTTTAAATCCACGTTTTACATTTCAGATCGCACACAATTGAGTCATCATTCCGATTTCATCAACTCAAACGTTGATACGATTAAGAGAGTTGGCAATGATATTGAAACTCTTTTAAAAGAGTAATCTATTGGATTGCAATTGCAACGCAATCATGTGACTAAAGCAATAATATGCATGAAGGAAATATCTCCATTAATATAAAGCTCTTATCGACTTTGTGCAATATATGTATATATATATATATATATATATATATATATATATATATATATATATATATATATATATGTAATACACACACACACATATATATATATATATATATATATATATATATACACATATACATATATATATATATATATATATATATATATATATATATATACATATATATATATATATATATATGATATATATGTATATGTTTTTGTATACAGCTCGGTAAGATCTTTCAGACTTCAGACTAATATAGAGTTATTCAGGTGTTCAGGAATCGAACTGTTGTAGAGAAATCTAAATAATATTGAACTTATACACTGAAATGGCCCCAGAAAAAAGATTGCTGGTTTGAAAAATATAGAGCAGGTATTACGAGAGAGAGAGAGAAAAGGAGAATAGAGAGAGGGAAAGAGTGAGACGGAAAGTGAAGTGAAACAGAGAGGAATTATAAGGATAACATAAGAAAGAAAAAATATGACGTTTCCTCCTACCTTGTAATGGCCTCCCTTGTAGTCGCTGCCCTTGTGTGCTTTGAAGTAGGTATCGAGGTCGTCGTAGTTGCTGTGGTATTTCTTGTCGTCGCTGTCGTCGTAGAACTTCTTGGTGTGGCCGTACTCCTCCTTGTGGTTGACGTTCTTGAAGCCCTGCGATGAAATATATTAGTTTCGCCTTTTTGATGATAACCCAATCGTATTTGAAGCCCCACGAAAGATGTGGCATTTGGTGTTCTTCGTGTTGTCATGAGGAATTTTACGATTTCAGTTTAAAAAGTATGACAATAATAATCTAAATGTATTGTTGACCAAAAGTACCAATACAAGAAAACCTCTGACCTTATCCTTGTGACCTTTGTTGTGGTGACCCTTGGAGTCGTAGTGATGACCTTTCCCTCCCTTCTTGCCCTTGTGGGCGTCGCCGTAGTACTTGTGCTTGTCGTCGTGGCCCTTGTAGTGCTTGCCATGGTCGTCATGGTAACCGTTGGGAAAGGAAAACAAAAAATAATTCGAATGAAATGTAACACCTGGAAGTCATGTAAAAAGATACTTCAAAATGAAATTGAAAATGGTATTTCATCTAAATAATTCTAGTTATCGTTTAAGGAAATGTTAATTTCATTTTTGAACGTGGAAATGATTCTCACAGTGTAGTGCGCCTTGCCGTGGTCGCCGTAGTGGCTTCCCTTGTGGCCCTTATCAGCATGGTATCCCTGGTGGCCCTTGTAGCCTCCCTTGTCGTGGTGGGAGCCTCCGTAGCCTCCATGCCCCTTGTAGGAACCTCCTCCTCCGTATCCTCCATATCCTAGAGAATGTCGGGAATGGATCAATATTCGACTCTTAGCGCACGTGGCTATATTATTATGAATAATACGATATTATTATGAATACGATGCCTCCTTGTGAAACCATATTTGTAGAATATGTTAAAACAAACGTCTAATAAACTTGCAATCAATACAAATCACTTTCTCGATATGGGTCTGCCGTCTTTAAAGAGCACTTACCCGTAGCAGAGGCTTGGAGGTCGTCCTTGGCCACGACTGCCACCTGCTGACTCTCCGCCGGTAAGAGAGAGTCGTCCTCAGCAGGGATGACCTCCTCTCGGTCCCCCTTGACGGAGGTCGACAGCATGAGCGCCATCAGCACAGCGGCTTTGGTTATCTGATGGCCATAATATCAAGATATGAATTCCGTCATGTGGTAGCTTTGTCAACGTCATTCCTATACATTTTGTGTATTCACATGCACATAAACGGTCGTACACACACACAAACACATGCATATGCATATAGTATCGTTGGAAAGATAAGCAAGCATATGACACATTCATCATGGTTAGCCTTGAAAATAAGAGAGAGAGAGAAAGATGGAAGAATAGAGAGTGAGAGAGATATATAAAGAGAGAGAATTTAGAATCTAACAACCAAAGTCACAGAGACGCACCAGTCCACCGCGCCGCATCCTCTTCGATTTCTCCAGAAGATCCGGCGATAGAGAGAGTGTCACTCAAGGGTCGAGTCACGACTGACTCCCTTCACTCTCCAGATCGAAAGTATACAGCAATCCATAGCAAGACTATAACCGTGTATGAATATTATTCATTAATGTACACCGGAAGGCAAATAATCAATTTTATACAATTACGCAGCCTATAGATGAATAAAAATGCCATTAGACTTTTTAGAATAGTAATTATGTAAAATGGAAAATATATCATGAATTATTCTTACATATAAATCTTTTAATGCTGTTAGTTGTTTTGAGGAATAAAGCACATGAAAACAATTCTAGTTATATCTGGCAAGCCATGCTTATTATTACCTCTTTGTGCAAATATCTTTCGTGTTCCTCGTTTCATTCGTAATCACACCTGAATTATTCGTTATGCATCTTGCAGTAAGACATTCATGATTTACTTTGTATCATATAACCGGCATAAACTGACATGAGCGGTATTAATTAATCTTTAAGGACCTCAGCATTCATCCTATCCAGTTCTCACTCTGAAGAGTCTTTAAGTTTCAAATATAAACAAAAGTATGTTAATTGTCGAATTAAATTTAAATACGTAGCAAAATCTATATGTCTAAGGTGCCAATTTTTCTTTTTGTCAGAAATATATTCCATTATAATGATTTTTTTTGTTTAAATCTATCATTGTCCATTAGTATATTTAGTAATGATTTTTTCTGTATTAATTTACAAGGATTAAGCAATAGGGACCTCTCAGTAAAAGCTGAAGAAAGCGGCAACCGTAATATGAGAGCACTGGGAAACAAAGATGTGTATGACTTTTTTTAATCAACGCAAGCCATTTTACCTTTGCCTTTTATATCCATGCATGCGTTTTATTTTATTATAAGTCAAGAGCAGATTAGCTGCCTTACGAGCAGTTACTGGCAATGATGTAACTTCGGGGCGAACATACAAATTGTAATATTGATGTACACAGCTTACATAAGATCCATGACTGATTATGATGCAACTGCTCTAGTAACAGTCATTCCGAACAATTATAATGCTAGAAGTAATAGAAAATATGGCAATGATGATGATACTGGGATTTCTAAATACAACAAAAGTTTTGAACATGAGGAAACAACATGAATTGCCAAGCATTATGTATAAGATTACCGAAATCAATACAATGATAGCAATAAAATTATTAAAATCCCCAGATGACAGTATAGCCAAGGAATCCCTGCTAAATTGCCTTTCAAAAAGGCGCCACAAATCTGCTTGGGTCAATAAAACATGCTCAGAGATTCGAGGCCATAATAGGACAGAGTTCTGCAAAGGCATCCCTCTAAAGCATTCTGTTCCGACATAGGAGGTAAAACACTACGACATCATCAAAGCAGGTGTCCCTCCAAGAAAGCAAATTGAAAATAACGCCCACCTGAAAGCTAAAGTAAGAAATGACAATCTGAAGCAAATTCATGAGATCATGCAAGAATATGAGATAAAACATGTTTTCAGTGATGGGTCGGCAACAACAGCCACAGGTTCAGCCGCATGTGCTGCAATCGTATGCGATGCCACTGAAAGGATTAGCGATGTTGGATTCAGACTCAATAGCTGGGTGTTCATTCTGCAGGCAGAGCTGTTTGCTTTACTTGTTGCTCTCGAGATAGCCGATTGTACTCTCATAATAACAGACTCCCTCTCTTCACTCCATGCTCTAAACTCCAACAGATATGACAACACGGGTCTCGTATTTACAAGGTTAGACAGATTGTTTTTGAAGGATGTAATTACTAAAATACTGTGGGTTCAATCGGACATAAATCTAGAGTTACACGATATGGCTGATGCTCTGTCTAAATCATGCAGTCATACTATTGAGTATGATATTGGTGTAACGACTGTGCATGTTCATAAGATCATAAAGAAAAAGCTCTCCACTCAGGCTGAAGCCGAGAGAAATGTTAAGGAAGACACAAGCAGATCAATCATTCATCATAACGCTATGTCCAACACAAAGAATATCTTCGGCAGTACAAACAGAGTTACGAGGCAGCTTGATGTAGTGACTGCAAGGTTACGGCTTGGCTACAAATATTACTGGGAGTATAGTGTCTCTGAGGGACCTGAATGTAAATTGTGCAGATAACTCTATTCACACACCTTTGATCACTATATAATATGTCCTCTGATTGAAGAGTTTTGTGAAAGGATTGAACATGAAACATTTTATAGTATTGCAACACCCTTTATAGTGGGCGGCATTTTATCAGAGAGCTTTGACTGCAATAGATAAAATTGCAAGGCCTTTCTAGATTGATACATGTAGTATTATGTCTAATGTATAGCTTTGCCCTATCATATCAATCGACAGGGTCACCGTAATATCTGATTGACCAACAATGTATGTGTCAGAATCTAACATGAACTGTACAAACCATTTTGGCATAATTCTATGCCTATTCATGTGTATACACTGTATACAGTATGAATAAATTTTTCAAAATCAAAATCAATCCAGAGTACAATCCAGCTCCTTTAAAGTGAGCACAAATTCATCTCTGTGACAACAAGAATAACTGCTACAAGCGGTAGAATCCGTCAGATTCTACAATAGTTGATGGAATTTACCTGAATAAGTACGCAGACCTGTGCTGCATCGCAGTGCAAGTAAAACGGACGCCTTATACCATGCAGGAAAATAGCTTCCTAGTGGTTTGTTTCATAACAAATCTTCAGCTAAGTATCTTCTGACTCTTTTGTTATGGCCCTTTGACACACACATGATGCTCACTAAACGACTGGGTTCTGGACTGGCCATTAAAGGTACAATTTCTCATATGGGCAAAGCAGGGATTTGGGCATGAGCATTTTGTGTTTACTTGATCTTACAGATTTGTTAATATGCTTATTGCTGGTGCCTTTAGGTTAAGTGCTGCTCCTTCTGCTGACATCCCGTACATCTGACTGACTAATAGCAGACCGGTGGATATGCACTACAAGATATGGGCGTTACCGCTCTCCTTACCGCAGTTCTCACGTCGTGCTTTGCTCTCTCTCTTTTCTTATTTTTCTTATTTTGTCCTACTTTGGATCATGACAAGTGTCAACGGTTGGATTGATTGATCCAAATCCAATCGCTTGCAACAAATGTGCAAGCCGTAGTAGCGTCTGTCTCGCTTCCGCTGTGGTTTTACTTCTCGGGAAATGCAAGCAACGTTCACCCAACTTCCATTTCCATTTCCTCGATTTCTTGCACGCTTCGCTTGCGTCAAAGGGTGTCACGAGCGACAATGCATTTAGAATCAGAATAATCAGATCATAGGACAGTGAAGCAATAATTGCGAAATCGTTTTTCTTAGAATAAATACATCAGTGTTGAGGAACGCAGGAACGTATGTCTTTATATACAGGGCATATTGGTAATCGAAAGCATTCAATGGGATCATAGGAAAGCACCGTGATTAGCAAGCAGCACAGGGCGACACAGTGTGGGATTGGGTGAATGGTGAGATCGTCAGTGTCCTGCATAAGCGAAGTCTCCGAAGGACTCGAAGCTCTTGGGCGCTGCCTGGTGGACGAGCTGGACGGTGGAGTGGGCGCCGTAGCCTGGGGGAGGGAAGGGGAGGGGGCATTAATAGCATCTGAATAGGTGGTAAGTGCAGTGCTGCACATACACGCACACATACACACACGCGCACACCCATATATATATGTATATTTTAACACATGTATACATACATATGCATAGATGCGCTAATGTATACATATGATGTATATATTTACACATATATAAATATATACATGTGTATACATATACACGTATATACATACTATATATGTGTTCATTTATATCTAAATCTATCTTTATGTCTGTATATACATACTATGTATGTGTTCATTTATATTTATATTCAAGCACATAGGTGCGACTTAAAGCATGCTTGTCATTTACGTCCACCGTGTCCACCATGGCCATATCCGCTACCGTGTCCACCTCCATGGCCGCCATGACCATACCCGCTACCGTGTCCACCGCCATGGCCATATCCGCTACCGTGTCCACCTCCATGGCCATATCCGCTACCGTGTCCACCTCCATGGCCACCATGGCCGTATCCCTTATGATCGTCGTGGCCATAGTGAGCCTTGTGTCCACCGTGGTCGCCATAGGAACTCTTATGGCCGTAGTGGCCCTTGTCACCATAGTGACCATCATGGCCAGCGTGGTCGTCGTGGTACTTGCCCTTCTCGTGGTGTCCCTTGTGGCCATGCGCATCGTGGTGGTGTCCACCCTGGATAAGAAAGATCGCAGGAATATGAAACATAGTCATCTAAGACATACAAAAACAACACAAATACACTGAATGGGAAATGATTAATGCATCCAAGAGAATCTAGAATATCAGACAATCAAACACAATTGCCAAAGAAAGTATAAATAGTTTCTTGAAAAAAGAGAATCTGGTTCGTACCTTGTAGTGGCCTCCCTTGTAGTCGCTGCCCTTGTGTGCTTTGAAATAGGTATCGAGGTCGTCGTGGTTGTTGTGGTATTTCTTGTCGTCGCTGTCGTCGTAGAACTTCTTGTTGTGGCCGTATTCCTCCTTGTGGTAGACGTTCTTGAAGCCCTGTAGAAAAAAAAAAAACAGGTTTACACTTGCTAAAAATAAACTAACGTTCTTGAAGACCTGCAACTAAAGCAAGTTTACCTTTGTTGATGATAATATTGAAGTTCTAGAAAACCTGCGAAAAGCTGAGAATTGACAATAACGTTGTAGTGAATATTAGTTTTCCTAGTGATACTTACGGCATTTAGTGAATCATGCAGCTCACTATTCGAATCAAATTGACTTTTTCAGAAGAAATACATATCTTCCATAACGATCTATGCCACGTGTTAATGATCAAATCTAGAATTAAAATTTCATTGCGCTGAAGACTTTATTCTGTAAATCAAGATGAGATTCCACTGAAGGAAGACAAACAGGTAAAAATACTAGAAACGAGTCAGGACTGGCGTCTTTGAACTAATCACAAAATTAGCATAACTTTGTGGGTAGTTCTCAACTTCTCTAATAAGTTAGCATCAAAGATATTTGCGCCGCTGGAAGATTTATTTTTTTTGGAAGGTGTCTATACATGTCCTAAAAATGGAAATAGTTTAGGAACTAAAATGTATGCATCTTTTAATACAAACAGAGGAATACGCCAGCCGCAGTCTAAACCTAGTATAATGCGAAAAACTCTAACCTTGTCCTTGTGACCTTTGTTGTGGTGACCCTTGGAGCCGTAGTGATGACCTTTCCCTCCCTTCTTACCCTTATGGGCGTCGCCGTAGTACTTGTG
>BOPN01012136.1:0-12817 GCA_017312705.2 Penaeus japonicus | reverse complement strand
AACTGGTTTTGTAAGCCCAGTATCCATACGAAGGGTGACGCTCAGCGCAGGAGATCGTCTGCAAGGTTCACCTGCCTCACGCCACCTTGTGAGACCCATTTTCCTTTCTTCCCCATCTTCTATGCTCCAGTATGGATGTCCGACTGCAAATTCGATCACGACAAATGCATTCAGGAAAACCTCCCCTCCGTCTTAGAAGCGGCCAGCTGGCGCTGCTGTATGCCGCCAAAATAGCCAGAGAATCAAATCACCTAACACTGACTAAAGAAGGGAAACGAAATTTTCTGATTTTCATTTCGTTGTTTCGTTGTATTACCAAGGCGAGAAACATGTTATTTTTTATGTTTGTTTGTGTGTTTCCACCTGTGGTGCGAGTAACAACCAATCCTTCCTTTCAGAGAGAGGCGAGCTGTCGTGGAGATAGATGACCCTGACTATGTGCTGGCACTTCTGACAAGGCTTGGACACTCCATTATCAGGGCAAATGAGTTAGAAAAGTGAGTGCTTGTTTACCCTGTAGACGGTAGAACAAGCCCGACATGGGTGGCTACTTCATGAGTACAATTTTTTTATATATAGGTCTGTGTATATATAGTGTTTGCATATTTTATCATATAAAGTGTATGGTTGAAGTTTGAAGTATGCATGTGTGTGTGTGTGTGTGTGTGTGTGTGTGTGTGTGTGTGTGTATACATACATGTGCGTGTATGTATATATATATATATATATACATACTTTTTTTCTTTTTTTGCATACATGAAAGCCAAGAACGCATATTTGGTGTCCCATATGTGTCTGTGTCTGCCGTAATGGAGAGGAAAACATGGAGACATCAAATTCCGAAGCATCTGGTGACACTATTACATGTGTGTCCGATTTGGATGCTCCTGATGTCATGTCGGATATCGAGGTAACCTTAGATATTATCAAGGTCTGTCGCGCATCATTACTTAGGGGGGGGGGGCTGTCCCTCATTCCTGTCTTCTCTTAATTAAGGGGGCGAGAGCAGATGTGGCTTGGCGTCTTATAGCCGAGGTGCTTAAGGTCTGCCGGGATATCGCTCTCTTCAACGATCCTGAGCCGACGCATACCGGGGCTTTGGATCTCACCTATACCACCACGGTTCTGATGGAGAGGATAAGAGGGTCAAGATCAGATCGTCGTGAATGACCATTATGGGATACCTGTAACCCTCTCGGGTGCTGGACCGACCCCTTAGGCACAGCACATTCCCAAATGGAAAGTGGATAAGGCAAACTGGCAAGCTTTACAGGCTGCCTTGACTGAGTAGTTTAGAGCCAATGAACCCCCTGATATACACAATGTGAATATGTCTGACGTCTGCCTCGTTAGGGACATCAGTCAATATCAGTAAAAGGGTATGAACGACTGACTCTCTTCAGTATGATCAGGAGGTTCCAAGGTGATTATGCAGAAACTAAGGCAGAGATATCCATGTCCATGAAAGATTATTAACAGTACTGAGCAAAATGATCTTTGTTGCGAGAAGTGTGGTTTTCCAGAAGTCAAATTACAGTATTATTTATTACAGAGTGAACAAACACGCTTCTTCCACCGAGGCCTTCCCTACCACGGGGGCTGGGCTTGTGTCTGACACTAAGGCCCGTAGTAAAGAACCTGTGGGGTGGGGCGTCGGGAAAATGTGACGGGTGTCGGGTGTAGGACGTTGGATAAAATGTGACGGATAAATAAAATAAAATAGGTTAAATAAAATAAAATAGCAATAGACATTTTCTATTTTATTTTATTTATCCTATTTTATTTTATTTAACCTATTTTATTTTATTTATCCGTCACATTTTATCCACATTTTATCCAACGTCCTACACCCGACACCAGTCACATTTTCCCGACGCCCCACCCCACATGTTCTTTACTACGGGCCTTAGTCGTCCTAGGAAAGATACGAGAGCAAAGGAGGGGAAGGGTGTTACCCGTCTGCTTTACGATTTCATAAGACATGATCAGTTCAGAATAATTAAAACAAAGTCAAAGTGATCCACCCAAGACCTACAAATGGCCACCCACCTTTGTTTAATTAAACATCCTTTAAAACACGGCACCAAGCATCAGCCTTGTGACCGGGCAAGAATGGGCCTTAGGCTTAGTAAAACCCGGCCCATGTGATGATGCAGTCGACTTGTAACCACAAACTGTTTTTAACTCCGAGATATATATATATATATATATATATATATGAAAATGTAAGAGTAAATATTTTATCACTAACTAATTAAACTTGTTAAATGTTGTGCATTTATAAATATAAATGCATTACTGGAGTAGAAGTGAACAAACAAAATTCACTACTTTCAAATCACAGATTGATGTCATCCCTGATTCCTTCAAGCACACATAACTTTGATATTGCTTTGACTAATTCACTAGTAGCTGTACTTAATCTTTCACTGCGGACAAGGTCATTTTATCTTTGAGTACTTCTACAAGTTGTAATCTATGACTGGGTTCAGGTAGCTACATGATTATTATAAGATCACCAAGTTTTATATTAGCTATACTGGCCAACCATTTAAAACATGTTTGTTACGATGAAAGATATTCCTTAATCCATATTTTCTAAAACTGATCAAGAACATACAGGACACGTCTCCACGAATATGTCTTGCAAGGTTTAGTCACTGGTTTGAGCAAAAGTCAGTGGTTCTAAGTCAACGGGTCATCTGAAATGGGTGTTTTGTAATTATTCAAGACAGATTCAGCCTCACAAAATATAGTCTGAAACTTTTCATCATCAACTACTTGGTTTTTAATTAGAATATTAATTACGTATTTGACTGTCCGAATAGGCCTTTTGTGAAACATGCGGTAGATTGAACTCCGTCTCGATGCTTTTCTTGATGATAATTAACTTAATCTGAACTTGGAAAGAGCTTAACTAATCAGATATTACTTCTTTAAGCGCCCAGTGTGCTCCAAAATTGGTACCGTTGTAAAGAACACTTCCTGATCATTTCTTTCACTAAAGGGCAAAATCTAGTAATTCAATAAACTTGTCTGATCACTGCCATTGTTTATTCACGCCCTGCCTGTCCTGTATGTGACTATCTTGCAATCAACTTGGATATCTCATGTTGTCTTGGAATTATGACTGGATGTCTTGTGTCTCGAGAGCCTGATGCCTGATGAACCTTCCACCAACTCCCAGAAATCCTGTATCATCTAGGAATGGTTCAAGCTTGTATATTGTCCTTGACTTTATTGATGATGCAAAAAGGATAATAATACGAAAATAATAATGATTTTGGTAAATATAACGTTACCTTTGTTAGTAATAATATAAGTTTGAACGATAATGATAGAGAAAATAACAATAATTATGATTATTGTAATAATGCTAATATTACACTAATTAGGAGAAAAACAGGGAAAGAAAGTTAATTCTGATAAAAAAAGGGAATAATAAAGCGAAAATGATTTTTGTAATTTGAGTAAATATAACGTTGATGATAATGACAATAGTAATAGTAATGATAATGACAATAGTAATATTGATAATAAAATATAGTAATGATGATGATAATGATAATAATACTAATAACAATAGCAATACTTAGAAAACCTATTATAATAACATTAATAAAAAAGTGAATAAAAAAACTAAAAAGTTACAAAATTAAGGCAAACACTTGCTTTTAGCTCTGTTTTGCAAATTTTGGGTGAGCATTTAAGATCCATATTATAATAACTGTAATTAAAAAAAAAAAAAAATAATAATAATAATAATAATAATAACGCGAAAATTATAATTTTAGTAGACAGAACGGAAATGATGATAATGATCATAAAAGCAATAATTAGGATGATAATAATATAAACAAGAATAACAATGATTATGATAACAATAATAATATTAATGATAATAATAATAACAGAAATCATAATAATGATGATAATAATAATAACAAAAAATATAGTAATTATATTGATATTAATAACAATAACAATAACAACAACAACAATAAGAATAAGAATGATGATAATGATAATAAAACTAATAAACATTTTCATGATAAGATTGAAAGTTACCAGATCAAGAAAAATTCTTTTAATAATCTGACTTTTTGTGGAAGAATTATTTCAAAGAAATATTATTATAATCATAATTGAAATTACTATGATTATTATAATAACATTAAACGATGAAATGGGAACATAAACTTGAAAAGTTACAAAATGAAGATAAATATTTCATTTTCTATATATTTCTACTTTTTTGGTGAGATTATTTTCAATGGATATGATAATTGCTGTATTTAAAAGGATAATTATAAGAATTACGTTATTAATATTGAAAATAATGGCAATTCTCATAAAAATAAATATTTTTCTTTTTCTTTTTTAAGTAAATATATCGTTAATAACAATAATAATAAAGTTAATAACGTTGATAAGAATAATTACACTAATAGTAATAATAATTACGCTAATCATAATAATGATAATAATAATTGAAGTAATAATGTTGATAATGATAATAATAATAATAATGATAATAAGTATAATATGAATAATAATGATAATATAAATAATAATGAGAATGAGGATAATGAAAGTGATAATCAAAGGAATACTGAGAAAATAATAATTCAAGGAAATAAAATGTTAATGAAAAAAGGAAATAAAAGTTATGTCGATGAAAATGCCAATAATAAAAATGATTACAATAACTGTTATGATAATGATAATATAAATAATAATGAGAATGAGGATAATGAAAGTGATAATCAAAGGAATACTGAGAAAATAATAATTCAAGGAAATAAAATGTTAATGAAAAAAGGAAATAAAAGTTATGTCGATGAAAATGCCAATAATAAAAATGATTACAATAACTGTTATGATAATGATAATAATATCAATAATGATAATAATGATGATAATGACAATGACAATGATAGTAATAATAATAATGAGAATAATAAGATACATTGTAATTATTTAAAAAAAAAGGAAAAGAAATATAAAGATTAAAAAAGACAAACACTTTTGTTAATAATGATTGCGTTATCAATGATGAAAATTATGACAATACTGATAATCATAAAAAAAAAATAATAGTTATCATAAAAATAATATTGACAGTAATAATGATAATAAAGATAGAAATAATATTAATAGTAATAATAACAAAAAAAATATGATTATGATGATGATAATAATAATGATGATAATAATATAATAACAATAATAATAATAATAATGATAATAATGAACATTTGAATTAAATATTGTGTTTCTTGTAATTTAAAAAAAATATATAAATATAGAGATAACTTTATTAATGACAAAGTCATGACTATTCTGATGAAAATAATGATAATAATGCGAATGTGTATATATATATATATATATATATATATATATATATATATATATATATATATATATATATATAATATAATATATATATATATATATATATATATATATATATACATATATATATATATATATATATATGTATATATGTATATATATATATATATATATATATATATATATATACATATATATAAATATATATACATATATATATATATATATATATATATATATATATATATATATATACATACATATATATATATATATATATATATATATATATATATATATATATATTTGTATTATAAAAAATACGTTATAAATGACAATAAAAATAAAGATGACAATTCTCCTAAAAATGAAGACTGACAAAATGAATATAACGCTAATGATAATACTGAAAAAAGAAATGACGTTGATAATAATAATAACAATGATAATATTAATAATATCAATATCAATAATGCGGCTCTTTCTCTCTGTAATCTTGTTTAAATACGGATAACAAAATGTAAGCTGGGCAGACATGGCATGGCGCAAGGGTCGGGGCGACATGCACAGTGGTCAATTTAGCCAAATTTATGGCCAAAATTCATTGTCATAAAAACTGTTGAAAAATTTCGTGTGAAGAAAAAATCAAGATCAATACGAAAAGGTATAATTCAATGCGAAAAGGTATTGTTAGTGAGTGACGTAATTAAATAATTAAATAAAAGCAAATGGTAGTCATAATCCATTTTTAATCTCATGATCACAAGATAACATCGATTGTGTTCATACAGCCAATAATGATAATATTTAGGACTTTTATGCTAATGAAAATATAATTTTCCAAATATTTCCATTACATTGTATATTATGATTGATGTTAATAAAACAGTGACACACCAAACGTTCAGCAGTGTTCAGTCAAATTTTCACATCATCACAAAAGAAAAATAATTATTTTATCATATTCAATTTCAATATCTTGCCAAAATCTGCAACTTTGCATGCTTTGTTTATTTTTATACATACACATGCAAGTGGGCTACGCAAAATACGTTTGAATTACCCGCCGCCGTCTGCCTTCCCGTTTTTTATATATACGTTTTCTACACACGAGAGCAAAACAACAACATCCACTTGGTTCTTCCATTTTAGAGTTAATAAAACGTGTTACTATATTTATAATGGAATTATTGTTATGGTCAGATACTTCTGAACATGTAAAGATTGCACCATATGTAAAAAAAAAAGTGAAAATATAGGCCTTATCTGCAGCGTCAATTTCTTGAAATAATTTCACTTCATGGGCACTGTCGGGCGTACGACGGCGAAAGTGTCGTACCGCTCGAACAAAACCAGCCGTCACGCTCACAGAGCGACCCGTGCCTCTGTGGCGCGCCTTTGAAAAATATATTATATATTTTTTTTTTACAGTTATTTGCTTTTTCTTCTGATGAAAAAACACTTTTGAGTTCATAAAACACAACAAATACATTTCTTGTTTGCTTTAGTAGTTCATATCGGAATGTGAATCTGAATATGTTAACATCATCCTACTTTAAGCATGAAAAAAAAAAAATATTTCTTCAAAAAACTAGTTGTGCAGATTAGCAGTCAGTAAATAGATCTTATTTGTGCAAATATAGAATGCATTCCATGACACATCAATCAAAGCAAAATTTATTCTAGGCTTATTCACCTAGGTATGCTATACTTTTCATGATAATTTCATTGCAACAAAAGTTATCCTCGCATATTGTGTGTGTATTACAGAAGTCATGTTTAAAATGGATATCGCACAACACACATAATTATTATTATATGCAAACATTATAGGTTGTCACTGTAAATAAATTAAACTCAGGTATTTTATTGTTTTACATAAGTTACCGACTTGATTTACTTCAGTTTTCTCTGAAGAGAGCCTTTGCTGCCCATTTAATCTAAACAAATTCGAACGTATTACTTTAATTGTGACTATATACTTCATTAGCCTTTGATTACCAGTCTGCCCTGAGAATGAACATAAAAATAGACTTTTTGTTGCTGTTTAAATGTTTCTCATGTCAAACACTTAGTAAATTCAGTTTCTTACGAGTTAAAAAGTAAATGTAATCCAAGCCAAAAGGATTCAAACAATTATTTATCACCCATTTATCAAAGCTACATATGGTGGTATTTGTTTTACATTTTCACGCATGAACTGGAGTCTCGAAATATGCAGTATACTATACATTATAATCTTACTTCATTATTACATAAATTTTGTTGTAAACCATCATTAAGATACTCTTTAAACGGTTGAATGACACGGCATAAAATAAAAATCAGGGAATATTTGGCATTTTCGCCATTCGGTGATGGTTCGCGCATGCGTGTTGGCGCATGCAAATTATTGCGAGTTTTTGGCAATTATTGCAGATAAGGCCTATAATATATTTATATAAATTATATATATAACCTGGAACTGCTGCTCGAAGTACAGGAAAAATATAATAGTTACCCATTAAATACTGTATTTTATTCAAAGAAAACAAAAGCTTTCATAAATTAAAGGCCAGCTTGTATAAACGACATCAGTTTGGGGTTCATCCTGAATTCGAAATCTACATCTAATTAATTACACTGTAGGGTTGAGATCGCACTTGGTGGACGCATTTTAACTTATTTGCCTGAAGAGTTAAGCTTCCCATGGGCTTGGCCAACTAATAATGTAATGAATTGATAACTATAGTAATAAATTTGAGTAATTTGAGTAATTAACCGTCAGTTACTGATAAATATAAAATATTTCAGATGGAGAAAACAATCAGGAGGAGAGATCTAATAGACTCATACATCAGTCACCGCAATGGCCGTACACTTGATCAAGTAATCCCAGACGTGATCAAACAACACCAACAAGAACATAGACATAACAATACTATGCAGAATAGTACTCTGAGATTACTTAAACATCGTTTTAACAATTACTGGCAAAAATGACATCGCATGGCAGATAATTTTAGGAAACAATACCAGACGTGGATAGATGGGGAGATAAAATTAGATACACCTGATGCAACTCTTAAAAACATCGTTTCCAGTGATAACTGGCATTCGTCATATCAGAGTGGTAGACCTTCTGAACATTTCTCCTCCCTTAGTGAACGTTCAAAAAGACGCAGAACAGAAAACATGCGCTCAGACTATTCAGCAGAGGAATTAGTTTATGGTAGTCAAATGAACTTTCGAAAGGATGGTAATCTTGATGCATCAAAATTATGCAAGGAGGTAATTGCAACACCAACCCGTCCACTAAAGATAAACACTAAACTACAAGTGCCTAGTGAAAAAAAATACACCATCAGAAGCCCTTACAGTCATTGTTAACATTAATTTAAGTAAAGAAAATTATATATACTTAAGAGAGGAACATAGAAAGAGAAACTATAACATCTCTCCATCCTACAATGCAATCCTACGAGAGAAGAAAAAGTGCTTCCCAAATAATATTTCGTCAGAGGAATGTGCGTATTCTTCTACAGGATCTGGTAAACCACACCACGAATCGGTTATTGGAAGGTCAGCAATGTGCACTTGACGTTATATCAAACAGAGAGAATGAAAACACAACGACTTTGAAGTTACTATGTAAGTGTGGGATGGACGGAAGTGGATGTCATTCTATTTATGATATTAAGTATGACGAAGGTAGATATGATGGAATAAGTGAAGAAAACATTTTTTCAGCCTTCCTATGCCCATTACGCCTTTACGCAAAAGGGTCAAAAATTATTTTGTGGAATAACCCTGTACCTTCTTCTCCTATTTACTGCCGGCCCCTTAGAGTGATCTTCAAAAAAGAAACAGCCTCACTTATAAAGTCTGAATGGGACTCTTTAAAATCTGAAATTGACAGTCTTGTTACCACTCATACTGACACTCATGAAATAGGACATAAGATAATATTAACAATGGTTGATGGCAAAATATGTCAAGTCCTGACCAATACACCATCAGCAGCCACATGCCTATATGTGCGAGCCTCCCAAACCCATCTTCTATGGTCAGTTTGGATGCCATCATGGCCAAGGGAATAAGAAGGGAAACACTATCTTATGGAATTGCCCCTCTCCATCTTCTTATAAACTCCATGGAATGTATACTCCACATTAGCTACAGACTGAAAATCAAGTCTTGGGCATCAAGAGGTAAGAAAAACAAACAAATCACGACTCAAGAGAAAAAGAGGATACAGAAGGAGCTGAAACAACAACAACAAACCAGCACAAGGAGCAGGAACTATTAATTGTGGTAACACTGCAAGACGTTTTTTTGAAGCATATGAGGTAGTATCTCAGGTAACTGGTATTGACACGGAATTAATTTCGCTTTGTTTTCCGTGTCCTCCTCACAGCTCTAAACTCTGGATTTGACATTAACCTAGAGAAATATAAAAGCACTTAATACCTTGAAACTGCAGAGTTATGTGTCAAATACCAGTGGTATTACATGCCTGTGTCAGTCCATAAAATGCTTTTGCATGGGGCTGAAGTAATTGAAGAACTTGCTGTACCAGTAGGGCAGTCGTCTGAATAAGGGATGGAGGCCAGGCATAAGGACTTACGAGAAATTCGTCAGCATCACACATGCAAAACCTCAAGAATTAGGATCAACGAAGATTTAGTCCACTGGTTACTCATTGTGTCCGACCCCATTATTGCAAGCCAGCGGAAAGTTAAATGTGCAAAAAGAAAACCACTACATCCGGATGTTGCTAAACTTCTGCAGGAGCCAGACATATATGATGGAAATAATAGCGATGATGAGATGACTGGTAAAGATAATATTGGGGTTGCTGCTATCACTGACGAGAGTGAATAACGTGTATCAGTGTTAGGATATGACATTTTTCATTTACTTTTACATTCTATGACAATGTAATTGATCAAAAATATTTTCAAAATCTTACTTTGTACGTGAACAGTCTTCTTGATATTTAGCCACGAGCATATCACTGTATTCTTAATTGATTAATAAATTAATCAATACACCAACACGCCAATTTAAGAGCATTTATGCACCCTTTCTCATTATTCCTGCAGGACTTATGAAGTAAAATTAATACAATTACACCCACATGTAAAAAGAGCAAGACAAGGATATTTCCTTAGAAGGAAAATAAGAAATAAGTGCAGAAAATTAGACTAAAGTAAGTAATTCTAAGTCAAGACATCTCAAGTAAATATGAAAATAGACAGATTTCATCAGGCCACAGCTATGCTCATCACCAGAGTTTCTGTTGCAACTGTGGCAACTCGAACTATTTTCACCCTGCAAGGTCTTAGGACCATGGATATGTATAAAAAAAAGTATAAGGAAAGGCAAGAAAACTTAAACTGAGTAACAAAAGGGGGGGGGGGGGCAGAGAAAATTTGTATTCACTAAATCTTAATCTTAGTAATTGCATAAGTAAAAACAGAATAATTAGTCACAATCAGGTATTCTGTCACAGTCGGGTATTGTTTGCATTTTACTTAGTTTAATAAGTTGTCTGTCGCCTGTTTCTTTTTTTTTTTTTTAATTTATTATCTTTAATTTTATTTGTTCTTCATTTTAGATTAGTTTCCCTTTTAACTGAAGTTTTCTGTAATTACTTTTATTTTATTTTTACATTACGAGACCTTGTATTGAATGTTTTTTATTTGTCATCAAGTTTTATTTTTTGTTTTGTTTGTGAACTTTTATGTTCTCAATGTTTCTTTGATTTTATTTTAAACTTTGGGGGAAACGTTTTATGTATTTTATTTTTGTTTCGTTTTATTCCTTTTAGTTTATATGTTATGCTTTTTAGAATTTTATACATTTTGTTTTACATTTGTATCTTTCTTTTATGTTGTCTTTTTGCTGAATTTTATTATTTATAATATTCTTAAGATAATATGCCTCTGACGTCACCGAGGCAATGTTGACGTTTTTTTTAAACAATAAAGAGAGACGGTCAGACAGTCAACGAAGGTGTTTCCTTTACCCAGTCCTCCAGAGTAGTTAACCGGCTGTGTTGCCATTTTTGGATTATCTGTGTCGAGCCAAGGAAGTGAACAACGGGGATACAATCACGAAGATAAGAGTTAAGTACTGAAGTGCCTGACATTCTTTGCTTAGGAGCTGGACGTGATCTAAAAGAACATTTTTATTAAATCATCCTGATCAGACCTTTTTATTGAACTTGGCTGGATTCCTTTTACTTAATCTTTTTTATACTTTGTGGTAGGAAGTCTGTGTTTTTATTTCATTTTAGTTCACCAGACTGTTGTTTTCTTTTCTGCCGTATTTAGATTTTTTTTTTTTTAATTCTTAAGCCTTCAGCAGTGGCGTCAGACTTGCTGATCTAGCCTTTGTTTTTATTGGTAAGCCTTCTGCCAGATACTCCACTCGGAAGTATCTTTTCTTTAGTTTTATTATACGGGAGCCTTAATCATTTTAAGTGCCTTCTGCACATGTTTTGCCATTTTATATTTTACTAGATTTTTTCAATTAATTTTAGAATTTTGTTTTATTAGGCTGAGCATCAGAAAGAGATTGTCACGCTGGAATACACCCATTTAACTGATTCAAACTCCCTCCCCCACGCTACCACTTTCAGGGGTTTTGAATTGACAGGGGTTAGCCAGGCCCTTAGCGCTTGTTTCCCTGGCCAGCATCAAGGGAGGGCAAATAAGTTTTCACCTTTGACTTGATGAACTGGGACGGGGCCCCTGGGTTAACACGGACATCACACTACACTCTAATATAACGATAATCAGCGCATTTACCTATACTTATTTCCATCATCAGAATAGTTTTGATTTGTGTTTATAATATTTGGTATTATTAAGATCGTATTTGTATTTATTCATTTCTTCTTTTTTCTCTCAATATCTGTTTGCTCTAATATAATGATAATCAGCGTTTTCATTATCATTTTGTATATTTATCATCTTAGTAGTTTTATTTTATTCTATTTCTCTCTCCTGTGTTCTCTTAGTTCCTACTGTGTATACCTCATGTTTAATTTAGTTACCCCACAAAATTAACGTTTTCTTTTATATGCGCCATCCTACGGCAATATTTAATAAGTGTAATGTAAACAACCTCTTCAAAGCCGTCTGGTTAGCTCAGTGGTAGCGTGTTGACTTCATATCCCCGTGGTCGGCAGATCGCAGTCCCGTCCAAACTCGTGAGTTTCCACTGTCACCTGGCGGTTACTGACGTAGCTGGGCACTGCATTGGGTAAGGACCAAGCTAAGATCGAGTCAACACTCGTTGGCACATTCTCTCACGAGTCAGCACATGCTGACACAGGCAGGTTCGCCCTAGTGCATACAAGCCCGGCGTAGCATCTGCTCCGCAAATCTGGCTTATCCTTAACCTCTTCAAGTTCTCTCCATTTCTCCCGGAATACACGCTTGTACGCAGTAGTTGTGTTTCTCTGATCCCC
>BOPN01012128.1:0-2500 GCA_017312705.2 Penaeus japonicus | reverse complement strand
CATCATTATTATCATCATTATTATTTGTTAAGCATTTCATATGCCAAACTAGTTTTGTTATATTGTTACTCTGATAGCTAGACAGTGTATATAATACAGTGTACTGCAGTCCGAATAAAGTAATATATTACAATGTCACCAGCATTTAAATGACCTAAAGATCTATGTTAGTGTTAAAAGACCCCCATTTAGATGCAGATGCCAATGAAATAATTTCCTTACACTGCCAGAGCTCCCTGTTTCCCCGTCAGAACGCTCTCACCGGTGGATAATGCATTAGCATGATATCAAGATCATTCACTTTTATAACTTATTCTTCTTCATTGAGAATTCATTTGTGAAAGATTAGCCAACTAGGTCATACGTGAGCAGGGGGGGGGGGGGGGAGAGGGAGGGGAGTAGCGGAAACGTTCAGGTAAAGTGGCATGTAAATACATATTATGGTGAACATACTTATAGATTCACACACGCATATATATATATATATATATATATATATATATATATATATATATATATATATATATATATATATACGTATATTTATATATATATATATATATATATATATATATATATATATATATATATATATATATATATATATATATATATGTATATATATACATACATATACATAAATATATATATATATATATATATATATATATATATATATATATATATATATATATATATATATACATATATATATACATATATATACATATATATATATATATATATATATATATGTATATATATGTATATGTATATATATATATATATATATATATATATATATATATATATATATACAGTATATTTGTGTGTGTGTGTGTGTGTATACATTTATACACACACATATATATAACCTAGCTGGTGGGTCCCAAGCCCGGATAAAGAGCAAGTGTTGGAATCAGGAAAACCATCCGTCCATAAAATGAAATCTGGGAAACCTTTTCATGATATGAGCCTTAGAAGGCTCATACACAACAACGAAATATAGGACGAAGATATATATATATATATATATATATATATATATATATATATATATATATATATATATATATATATATATATATATATATATATATATATATATATATATACATGTGTGTGTTTGTGTTTGTGTGTGTGTGTGTGTGTGTGGGTACGTGTGTGTCTGTGTGTGTGTGTTTGTGTGTGAATGTGTGTATAGATATATATAAATGTGCATACTCGCTATTTGTCTGTCTATATACCTGTTTGCCTGTCTCGCTACCTCTCTATCCATCACGCCACCCAACTAGGGGGCGTGAAGGCATCTGCTCAGAATTCATTATTTAAATAAAAATAATTAAATCATTCCCACAACATGGAATGATATTTCCACCAGTCACTCCAGCACGTTTCCGACACGCCAGCCATACCAGCCACGCCGACGCTGCTGAGCGACTTGTCACAGCACCCGACCCGCCAATCAAAGTACTTAGTGAAATGCCTCGTGCTGGTGATATATGTGTTTGTATTATTTGTCATTTTCTTTAGGTGAATATGAACTACGGAACTCTGTAATGGTAATATTGTGTTCCTCGAATATAGGTTCCATTCCTAAGCCCTGTCGTATATCCAAGCCACGACACGCATCTTATTGTATTGTATTTACAGTATGTGCATATCTGGTTCGAACTTAAGACGTCTGTGCTCCCCACGCTTATGTGCGGCGTTCTCCGATGCTAAATTAACAACTGGAGAATGTGAATGTGTGTGTGTGTGTGCATATGAATATATATGTATATATATATGTTTATATATATATATATATGTATATATATATATATATATATGTATATATATATATAAATATACATATATATATATATATATAATGATAATAATAATGATAATAATAATAATGATAATAATAAGGCATCAAACGTTGATGGCAGTTCAACAAAAGATACTCAGCCGTATCCCTAGTCATTTCCCTCCTTGGTCTTGGCTTTCGTCTTTTCATGGTCGCCTCCCGAGTCTCATTGTCCTCCCATTGTCCAAATGCATAAGCTATTATTGGAAAGATTGCCACGTCTTTTGTCTGAGTTGACGAAAGCAAGTGTGCATGAGTAAATATCGGTACACATATGCGAGTTTTCCCATGCGTGCAATAAGATAATACCTTAATTCCCTTTACCGAGCGAACTATCTTCAGGATACTTTCTTTCCAAGCAAATGTCTTTAGATCTTTTAAGGTTAGATTTAGAAAATACATGACTTAGACAAAGGGAGGTATGATGTGAAATAAGAGATTTTGAACGAACTCTAATATATGAAGATAAGCTGACGTGAATATGAACTACGGAACTCTGTAATGCTAATATTGTGTTCCTCGAATATAGGTTCCATTCCTAAGCCCTGTCGTATATCCAAGCCACGACACGCATCTTATTGCATTGCATTTACAGTATGTGCATATCTGGTTCGAACTTAAGACGTCTGTGCTCCCCACGCTTATGTG
>BOPN01012127.1:0-5000 GCA_017312705.2 Penaeus japonicus | reverse complement strand
CACATATATATACATGCAACACAGATACATTTTGCCTCTACCACCACATACATCCATACACTAACATACACATCAAATACCTACTGACCCCAAACACTAGCACCACCAACAACAACAACAACGACATCAATGGTAGCAGTAACAAGAGCAACAACAGCAACAACAAGAGCAACACTCGACAACGGCAACAAAAACCCCAAGTGTGAACAGACACGCTCCGTCTGCGCAGCCATAGAACATAAAAGGTGTGATCTTTCGACAAAGGAACAAAGGAGTCAGGAGACATAGTGTGTAGGCTGTTGTCGTCACACATTTCCTCCTTAATAAACGACAAAAAGAGATATGTGATTACTCTTCTTCCTTACTCTCTCCCTCCCTCCTTCCTCCCCCCTTCCTTCTCCTCTTTATTTTCTTCTCGCCCCTTCCTCTACCTTCTCATCTTCCTCTTCCTTTTCCTTCCGCCCTTTCTACTTCCTTTCCCTTCTCCTTCTCCCATTCTTCCTCCTCTTCCTTTTCTTCCCGCCCCCTCATCTTCCTCTTCCTCCCGACTCTTCATCTTCTTTTTGCTCTTCTTCTCTCTCCCTCCTTTCCTTCCTTCTCCTCTTCCCTTCCCTTTTCCTCATTCCCTCTCCATTTCCTCCTCCTCCTCCTCCTTCTATTTATTTTATCATTATCATTATCACTTTTATTATCATTATCATTATCAGTGTTATCATTATAGCTATTGTTATTATAAGTTTTCATCATTACCATCAACACTCTCATTATTGTTATTGTTATTATCAGTGTCATCATTATGATATTCATCAGTATCATCAATATCATCTTTATCATTATCATTAACACAATTATAATTTTCACTGTTGTTATCTTCATCAACCCTCATTTTCACTCATTTGTTTCCTTCTACCCCTCCTCTCCCCCCTCCTCTCCCTCCCCTCCCATCCTCTCCCTCCCCTCCCATCCTCTCCCTCCCCTCTTACTCCTACTCCTTCCCCTAGCTTTCCTCCCCCCCCCCCTCCCCCTTTGCCTCGTTCTCCCCCCCCCCTTTCCGTCTCACATCCGCGACACTCCTCTCGACACCACTCCAACACCTCGCTAACTCCCATCCCTGACTCCCCCCCTCTTCCTCCCTCTCCCTCCCCTCTCCCCTCCCTTCCCCTCCCCCCTCCCAGTACTCTCATAATAGAGTTATATCAGTATTCTCTCCCTTTCGAAAGCCGTGCCAGCTTCCTCGCCCCCCCCCTACCCCCGATAACGCCATTCGCCCATGCCACGTCCGTCGACTAAATAAAGCCACCGGTGAAAGCCCCTTATGTCACAGGCGCTTGCTGGGGCGCAACGAGTGAGGAGTTTGAGCGCGATATTTGTGTTGCTAATGCCACTTGGCTGAGTTGTCGTCGTGGCGAGGTGGCGAGGCGGCGAGGAAAGCGGATGTGCACAGGATGTCGGATGTGGTACATGTGTGTGTGTTTTTTTCTTTCTTTCTTTCTTTCTTTCTTTCTTTCTTTTTTTCTTTCTTTTCTTTCTTTTCCTCTTCTCCTTTTCCTCTTGTTGTTACTTTTTTATCTTTTTGTTTTGTACTCTTCTCCTTCCTCTTCTTCATTTTTACTTTTTTTCCTTCTTTTTCGTCTTTTTCTTTTTCTTCCTCTTCTACTTCTCCCTTCTGCCTTATATTCTTCCTCACCTCCTTATTTTTCCACGCTTTGTCTTCTTTTTTATTTCCCCTTTTTTCTTGTATGAGAAAGGGAGAGTAAATGAGGCAAAGAGGGTTCCGTTACTTATGCTCTCTAACTATGGTATGCTTGTTCAGGATTACCTTGACACATGACATGCTGGATGCTTGTCTTGATAGTCTTGTGTTCTCTCTCTCTCTCTCTCTCTCTCTCTCTACCTACCTATCTATATATCTATCTATTTATTTATCTATCTAACTATCTCTCTCTCTCTCTCTCTATCAAACTCTATATCTCTCTCTCTCTCTCTCTCTCTCTCTCTCTCTCTCTCTCTCTTTCTCCCTCTCTCTCTCTCTCTCTTTCTTCCCCCCCTCCTTCCCTCCTTCCTCCCCCTCTTCCTCCATCCTCCCCTCACTCCCTACCCACTCCCTACCCCCTTCTTTCTCTCCGTCTTCAGAATTCCCTTTTATCAGAGACGGGTACGACCATTAGCCTTGTATCGGGGTCAGGGAGGAGCTGACACGTCTATCACAGACCCCCCCCCCCCCCCTCCCCCTCCCTAGCAAAGGCGTCAGCTAGTCCTGACTCCCTCGGTGTCAGCCTTATAACGAAGATATCTTACGGATTTTTGTTGCTTTTATCTCATGTAAACGCTGTAGTAACGTAGTATTTTCCTTTTTTTTCATCTTTTTTTTTACTTTTTTTATTATTTTGTCTCAATGAATTTATTTTTTACGGAAGATAGATTGTTTGACAGTCGATCTGCAGTCATCTGGCTTCGGGAGAAATTTTTATTACAACGTTGACTGCAATTCTGTAGGCAAGGGGCTATTACGAAGGCCAATGGGGATTGTGCGTGTGATGCATATTGCACGAAAGCTTCATTCCACGTCAAATAACGATCCTGCTTGCAAGAGGATGACAAGACACGTCGAGTCAAGCTTAGCGGAGCAACACACGATGCAATGTTGCCAGAGAAACGAAAACCCCATGCAAACGTAAACCGAAACAATGCACGTTGCAGTTTAATAAAGCAGTTATGTTGCACGGTAGTAATCTATTTTTTAAACCAATTATATATTAAATCCAGATGCAATAGGTAGATATATCTATCTAAAAATAGATCTGCAACGGCATGGCAACCTGTTATATATTTTGACGAAATTATTTTGATTATATGTATCAAATGTAATGGTGATCCGTGATTGCCAAATAGATGATTATTCACGATAACCAAAGATAAAAAAAAGAAAATCTTAATACTTTTAAAAACTGTCATTCATTTAAAGGCATACTCAGTTCCATAGACATTTAAATTAATAGGCATTAATAAACGGAACTTAGAAAATGAGTTTGTTATCAATTAACAAAAACGACTTTTGGGTCCGTGAGATAATTCAATTTAAGATAAGGAGTCCTTAGTAATAGAGAGGCTTAAGGATAATTCAGTATCTTTTACCAAAGGATCCTTCCAAAAAATATATATTATAATACGCTGTACATCCTGAAAATAATGTTAATCCTGGTCAGAGGTTGCAGTGTTTCTATCTATTTTTGGTTTTCTGGTGCTGCAATTGCTGCAAATTGCAATAATGATACTTGATTGCTGAATGCTTACATGATTACTGGAAAACAGTTACGAACATGCATTTTGTATCCGTTTTGCCCTTCATGAGGTTAATAAGTGGCTTGATTAGTTTTCAGTTGTTTAGTTAACGCTTTGGATTATGTTTTTATTAACGAACTGAAAACAGATTCAGGAGTGTGTATTTCATAATCAGGCGGGATACCTTTGAGTAGCTATGTGTGTATGTGTGTGTGTGTGTGTGTGTATGTGTGTGTGTGTGTATGTGTATGTGTGTGTGTATGTGTTTGTGTGTGTGTGTGTTTATATGTGTTTGTGCTTGTGTGTGTGTGTGTTTGTGCGTGTGTGTGTGTGTTTGTGCGTGTGTGTGTATGTGTGTGTATATATGTGTGTGCGTGTGTGTGTGTAACTGATTTTAAATAAACATAAGTAAGAGGAGGACACATATGCACCCCCCCTCCCACCCCCCAATCAACGTCATCTCCTTAACTCACCCCCCACATCAACCCATGATCAACCCATGCCACACCTCCTCCCACAGTGCTAACCCCCTCTCCCTCTCTCTCTCCCTCTCGTTGCAGCTGAAGGGCGGCCTGACGTTGCAGATAACGCTGCAGGTCAAGTACTACAAGGCAGGCGACTCCCAACACTGCGACTGGGGCTCGACCTTCCACTGCGTCGAGTTCGACTGCGAGACTCACACGGACGCAGGGATCGTCGCCGTCCTCAAGGAGACCTTTCGATAGACTTGTCTGGAAGACTCGACCTTCCTTTCTGACGTCCTACCTACCCTCTTCCCTTCCTCTTTGCCATCTTACCTTTTCCCCCTTCCTAACTTCTTCTCTTCTTCTCTTCTTCTCTTCTTCCTCCTCCTTCGTTCTTCCGTCTGACTCCCTCTCGCTCACCTCCTCCTTCGTTGGTCACGCCTTCTCCTTCGGCCAAGAACGACCGCCCGCGCGACCAGGATGCTAGGATACAGTGACCTACGTAGAAGTGCAACTACGAATCATTACGACAACGAAGAAGCGTTAGTGGAGAAGGGGGGTTGGGAGTGATAAAGGAGGAAGAGCAGAAGAAGAAGAGAAAAAGAGGAGAAGAAGAGGAGGAGGAGGAGAAGGGAGGTGAAGCGAGAAGAAGAACGATGGTGAAGGGGACAGTGTTAACGAGAGAGTGTTTGCTTGTTCTTTTCAACACAATCCGATATGATTACCTCAAGAAAAAGAAAAAAGGAAAGATGGAAGTGACGGAAAATAGAATTAAAGCAATAGATGGAAAAATGGAAATGAAGGAATAGAAGAAAGAGAGGACGCTATAATGTGCAAAATACAGACGAAAGAATGGCATAGTGCGAATGAGAGAACAGGAAAAGAAAGCGGGAATAAGTGACACAGAAAGATGAATACGCTGATATAATAAAAATCTAATTGGTAGGAAGATGCAAATATATTAAAACAAAAAAATGATAAAAAAAAATCACTCACGACTCAAAAGTTATGTGGATTAGAATAGACATATGAAGAATGAAATTACAAAAGAAAACATGATAGCTAGGTATCAGTTTATATTATAATATGGTGATAGCTATTTGACATTGACACATATGTGTATATATGTATATATGCATACATATATATTTATATGCATACACACACACACACACACACACACACACACACACACACACACACACACACACACACACACACACACACACATATATATATATATATATATATATA
>BOPN01012126.1:10000-12861 GCA_017312705.2 Penaeus japonicus | reverse complement strand
TTTGTGTGTGTTTGTTTGTGTGTGTATGTGTACCTCATGAACTATTTCCATGAGTGAAAAACTTACATAAGAAGAAGAGAGAAAAACAAAATAATAAAATAAAAAATCAGTTGGAGAACAAGGTTTAATTTAGCTCAGCCAATCAGCGTCGAGTTTCTGTAGCCGGCCGGGATTGGCTGTTCCTTAACCAATCAGTGCTCTCCATTCGCCTACACCAAGGAGGTGTTTATTCTTTTACTTTCCATTGTTTTTTCGTTGTGAATTTTTGGCGGAATAAAATCTGAATTTAAACAACTCAGTAGACTTATTGTCTCTCTGTGGGTTTGCCCTCGGATATGAATTATGAAAATTTACTTTCTTTGTTCGCTCTCGTTCTCTCTCTCTCTGTCTCTCTCACTCTCTCTCTCTCTCTCTCTCTCTCTCTCTCACACACATACACATCCCCCAACCCCACCCCTCACACTCACACACATACACATATCCCCCCCCCCTCCCACCCCTCACACTAACACACAATCTGGTGCGGACACAGGCGGAGGGGAGAAGGGTAGGGGGAGGGGGAGGGGGGGTATTCAGGATGTCCAGCACACTCAGCCGGACTGACCTGGACAGCATCTTCTTTCGATGGGGGGGGGGGGGTGAGGGGGGGAGGGGCGGTTCTCTTTTAATGAGCTATTTATAACTCTCTAACCATGGCTGAATAAGATCGACACGGTTCGAGAAAGAAAGAAAAAGAAATGGAATGAAAGAGAGAGAGAAATAGAGAGAGAGAAAGAGACACAGAGAGAGAGAGAGAGAGAAATATATATATATATATATATATATATATATATATATATATATATATATATATATATATATAGAGAGAGAGAGAGAGAGAGAGAGAGAGAGATAGAGAGAGAGAGAGATAGATAGATAATTAGATAGAGAAAGAGAGTATGAGAGAACGGTAGTGATAGATAAATAGAAAGAGAGAGAGAGAGAAAGAGAAAGTGAAAGAGAGAGAGAGAGAAAGAGAAAGAGAAAGAGAGAGAGATAGAGAGATAGAAAGATAGAAATATAAATAGAAAGAGAGAGAGAGAGAGAGATTTGATGATAAAATTTGTTGACAGCGTATATGCCCTGTAAAAATCCCGGGTAAAATGTCAGAGCATCTATCAAAAAACTAAACTAAAACTGATGCCACTGATCATATAAAAGACAAGACAAGCGTGTTGATTATATATAGAATCAAAAACTGACATTCTTTATACAGTGTTGTTCGATCGATAGGATTCAGTTTCCGTACAGAATAATAGCTAGTGGGTGAGACTATGTGATTTGGGTGTTTTGCACATTTTGCACTGTTGATGTGAGACTGGTGTTGCATCCAAGACCGTGCCTTGCAGATATTGCATAGTATGCTGATATCCTATACGTCTTCTGGGTAGTGAATCCTTTTCTGTACCTCATATATGATACTCACAATCTGAACTAATTGCATGTTTTATTTTATTTTATTTTTTATTTGATGAAGAGATAAGGATATAGGGGGGGCGGTCTTTGATGTCCTTTGGGCTACTTAAGTAGGTTAATCTTATCAGATTATAAATTTTCTGTATGAGAGGGTATCCTATATCATTCTTGTTCTGACAGTCTGGAAACTTGGTGCAGGATATTTCTAGGTAGCTATGTTTCCTGGAATAAATCCTGTGGAGTGCATCCTGGTTGTCAGTAAAGACAGCCAGGTGGCAGCACTTTCTTTCAAGGAAATGTCAGGGGATGGGTGGTGGGTGGGGGGTCCTATGAGGGGGATGTATAATTTTGTCTGTATATTTCAGGTAATGAGATTTCAATTCTGATATTAAAGTCATAAATTTAGGTCCTGGCAATTTGTCAATGTGGACATATACATGAGGTTTATGCCATGGTGCAGATTGTTTTTGAAGCATTAAGAGCATCAATGTTCCACGCATTAAAGCTGAGGACAGTCTGGAAAATTTTGGTTCTCATTTCCAAGTCAGTGTGTGTCAGATCTGAGCATCGAGGCCGAGCAAATCTGACAAAATTGATCTCTTTTGCAAGAGCTTGGGAAATTTGTGTTTTGGGTAAAAGCAGCAAGATTATGAAACCAAGTAACGGTGTTCATTTGGGCGACAGGGTTGTGGACTGTAGGGAGATCTGGTTCTTTCCACATGACCAGAACTTTGGCAATCATTGGGTAACTTAGTAAAATTCTCATCACCTTGTTCTGTAGAACTTCAAGGGATTTGAGAGTATTTGGAGTCAACAGACTAAGAACCAGACGCACATAGTCAATCACGAACCGATATCGACATTTATATCAACGAGGTATATACTCGATATATACATCACCATAAGGACTCTGAGGGAATCATATACATATCTGTTAATTATAGATTGTAATGGTATTAACATTTCAATCAAGGTGTGAAGCAATCATTATATCACCAAGATGCCTGTAGGAATCAGTCCTTGCAATAGCATGACCGACCACGAGGCAGTTGACGAGGTCTAGATATATGTCTAGTCGTGACAGGGTTACTTATGAGGCCAAGAGAAGCACATTTTTTTGCTGAATCTCTTTAGAACATATTCTCCCTTGCCAAAGACTCGATGTCATTAGCATATGATATTGCATAAGTCTCATAAGAAAGAGGGCATGAGTATATTAAATAGCGTAGGGGACAAAACTACCCCTTGTGGAAAACCCAACTCGTTTTTCGAAAACATTGAAGGTGCCTTGTACCATACTCTAACTTCTTCTTTTTTCTTTAAGAGAAGTAATCCTCTACGCATAGCAGGAGTTTATCCTGAACTCCCAAGAGGTTTAACTCATGGAGAATTACTGATGGGGAGGC
>BOPN01012126.1:0-5000 GCA_017312705.2 Penaeus japonicus | reverse complement strand
GTGGCGAAATAGAAAACTCGAGTAAGCTGCTAACATTATAAACATTCGTTTTACATACTACTTTGCTACTCCCTCCCCCCACTCCAACTCCAACCAACCGAACTACCAACGTATTTCCCCTCTCGCCCCCTCTAAGCAAGAGTGAGCGAGTACAAGGTATATCAACATCTAAACCGAATTGCAAAGAGTAAATCTCCTGGCCCGGATGTCATCCCTCCAAGATTAATGAGAGACTTTGCTCCCGAGATTGCCCCCACCCCACCCCCCTTTGTGACATCTTCAACAGCTCCATCACTGAGGGCGTGGTCCGTGACCTTTTGAAGGGAGCTATGGTAGCCTGATCCCGAAGACTACCCCGCCCACTTCTCTCGACGGCTTTCGACCCATCTCACTTACAATCCCAAGTAAGATTCTTGACATAATAATTCGCCAAAGAGTTATGGAAGTCCCTCTCGCCAATTATCAGTTCAGGAACATAAAATGAAGCTCAACCACTCACTAAATGGTTGATCTCATTAATTATGTCACCACAAATAAGAACAGGCGACTGGAGGTAACCACCGTTACTATCGGCTTTCGGAAAGCATTCGACCTCATCGATCACACCGTCCTAATAATAATAATAATAATAATAATAATAAAAAACTTCCATGGGATTTCACGAGGGCTGTGTTACATGGATATCTTCCTTCATCAATTTTCACTCCCAGAAGACACAAGCAAACAATCAGACTTCTCATGATGAAGTCGAACTACAATGCGGTGTCCCTCAAGGTACTGTCCTCGGCCCATCATTATTTCTCATAACGGTTAACGAGGATAATATCCCACTTGTTAAAAATACAAATACGTGGACGACATGACACCTGCCCTCGCACAGAAACCAGGGCAAGATACCATTTTGTTAGAGGATTCCCACAGACACGTGTCACAATGGGCCTCAGCGAACAAAATGCAGATAGATACCAAGAAATGCATGGCATTCAAGTAGAAATTCAATAGAGTAAAATTCAGCGAAGACCTGAAATAGGTCAACTACACCAAGACAATCATTCCAAAGGGCGGAAGAACATTGTTCATGTTATTCAAAGTTTTAGCGTTTGGAGTATCACAGGAAGACCTGCTCCATATGTGGACGACTTTCATACAACCTACTCCGCATGTGGACGACTTTCAGAAGACCTACACCGCATGTGGACGACTTTCAGAAGACCTACTCCGAACGACTGTCACAAAACCTACTCCGCATGTGGACGACTTTCAGAAGACCTACTCCACATGTGGATGACTTTCATAAGACCTACTCCGGAAGACCTACTCCGAATGTGGACGACTTTCAGAAGACCTACTCCGAACGACTGTCACAAGACCTACTCCGCATGTGGACGACTGTCACAAGACCTACTCCACATGTGGATGACTTTCATAAGACCTACTCCGGAAGACCTACTCCGCATGTGGACGACTTTCAGAAGACCTACTCCGAACGACTGTCACAAGACCTACTCCGCATGTGGACGACTGTCACAAGACCTACTCCACATGTGGATGACTTTCATAAGACCTACTCCGGAAGACCTACTCCGCATGTGGACGACTTTCATAAGACCTACTCCGGACGACTGTCACAAGACCTACTCCGCATGTGGACGACTGTCACAAGACTGCCACATGTGGATGACTTTCATAAGACCTACTCCGGAAGACCTACTCCGCATGTGGACGACTTTCAGAAGACCCACTCCGAACGACTGTCACAAGACCTACTCCGCATGTGGACGACTGTCACAAGACCTACTCCACATGTGGACGACTTTCATAAGACCTACTCCGGAAGACCTACTCCGCATGTGGACGACTTTCAGAAGACCTTCTCCGCATGTGGACGATTTTCACAAGACCTACTCCACATGTGGACGACTTTCATAAGACCTACTCCGGAAGACCTACTCCGAATGTGGACGACCTTCATCAGACCTACTCCGGAAGACCTGCTCTGCATGTGGACGACTTTCAGAAGACCTACTCCGCATGTGGACGACTTTCAGAAGACCTACTCCAGAAGACCTGCTCTGCATGTGGACGACTTTCATAAGACCTACTCCGCATGTGGACGACTTTCATAAGACCTACTCCGCATGTGGACGACTTTCATAAGACCTTCTCTGCATGTGGACGACTTTCATAAGACCTTCTCTGCATGTGGACGACTTTCATAAGACCTTCTCTGCATGTGGACGACTTTCATAAGACCTTCTCTGCATGTGGACGACTTTCATAAGACCTTCTCTGCATGTGGACGACTTTCATAAGACCTTCTCTGCATGTGGACGACTTTCATAAGACCTACTCCGCATGTGGACGACTTTCATAAGACCTTCTCTGCATGTGGACGACTTTCATAAGACCTTCTCTGCATGTGGACGACTTTCAGAAGACCTTCTCTGCATGTGGACGACTTTCATAAGACCTTCTCTGCATGTGGACGACTTTCATAAGACCTACACCGCATGTGGACGACTTTCATAAGACCTTCTCTGCATGTGGACGACTTTCATAAGACCTTCTCTGCATGTGGACGACTTTTATAAGATCTACTCCGCATGTGGACGACTTTCATATGACCTTCTCTGCATGTGGACGACTTTCATAAGACCTTCTCTGCATGTGGACGACTTTTATAAGATCTACTCCGCATGTGGACGACCTTCATCAGACCTACTCTGCATGTGGACGACTTTCAGAAGACCTTCTCTGCATGTGGACGACTTTCATAAGACCTTCTCTGCATGTGGACGCTTTCATAAGACCTTCTGCATGTGGACGACTTTCATGGAACCTACTCCGCATGTGGGACTTTCTCGGAGCCTCTCTGCCATGTGGACGGCTTTCAGAGACCTTCTCCGCATGTGGACGACTTTCAGAAGACCTTCTCCGCATGTGGACGACTTTCATAAGACCTTCTCTGCATGTGGACGACTTTCAGAAGACCTTCTCCGCATGTGGACGACTTTCAGAAGACCTACTCCGCGTGTGGACGACTTTCAGAAGACCTACTCCGCGTGTGGACGACTTTCATAAGACCTACTCCGTATGGGACGATTTTCATAAGACCTTCTCTGCATGTGGATGACTTTCATAAGACCTACTCCGCATGTGGACGACTTTCATAAGACCTACACCGCATGTGGACGACTTTCATAAGACCTACTCCGCATGTGGACGACTTTCATAAGACCTGCTCTGCATGTGGACGACTTTCAGAAGACCTTCTCCGCATGTGGACGACTTTCAGAAGACCTTCTCCGCATGTGGACGACTTTCATAAGACCTTCTCTGCATGTGGACGACTTTCAGAAGACCTTCTCCGCATGTGGACGACTTTCAGAAGACCTACTCCGCGTGTGGACGACTTTCAGATGATCTACTCCGAAGGACCTTCTCCGTATGTGGACGACTTTCAGATGATCTACTCCGAAAGACCTTCTCCGCATGTGGACGACTTTCAGATGATCTACTCCGAAAGACCTTCTCCGCATGTGGACGACTTTCAGATGATCTACTCCGGAAGACCTCCGCATGTGGACGACTTTCAGATGATCTACTCCGGAAGACCTTCTCCGTATGTGGACGACTTTCAGATGATCTACTCCGGAAGACCTTCTCCGTATGTGGACGACTTTCAGATGATCTACTCCGGAAGACCTTCTCCGTATGTGGACGACTTTCAGATGATCTACTCCGGAAGACCTTCTCCGCATGTGGACGACTTTCAGATGATCTACTCCGAAAGACCTTCTCCGCATGTGGACGACTTTCAGATGATCTACTCCGGAAGACCTTCTCCGTATGTGGACGACTTTCAGATGATCTACTCCGGAAGACCTTCTCCGTATGTGGACGACTTTCAGATGATCTACTCGGAAGACTCCGCATGTGGACGACTTTCAGATGATCTACTCCGAAAGACCTTCTCCGCATGTGGACGACTTTCAGATGATCTACTCCGGAAGACCTACTCCGCATGTGGACGACTTTCAGATGATCTACTCCGGAAGACCTACTCCGCATGTGGACGACTTTCAGATGATCTACTCCGAAGGACCTTCTCCGTATGTGGACGACTTTCAGATGATCTACTCCGAAAGACCTTCTCCGCATGTGGACGACTTTCAGATGATCTACTCCGGAAGACCTACTCCGCATGTGGACGACTTTCAGATGATCTACTCCGGAAGACCTACTCCGCATGTGGACGACTTTCATAAGACCTACTCCGCATGTGGACGACTTTCAGATGATCTACTCCGAAGGACCTTCTCCGCATGTGGACGACTTTCGGATGATCTACTCCGGAAGACCTACTCCGCATGTGGACGACTTTCATAAGACCTACTCTGCATGTGGATGACTTTCATCAGACCTACTGCGGAAGACCTGCTCTGCATGTGGACGACTTTCATAAGACCTACTCCAGAAGAGAGCTCTGCGCATTATTCTTAGAACTAACTACACAACATATCCTGAAGGATTTAACAAAGTGAACAACGCCTCCTTACGAGATCAGAGAGAGTATTCAACAGAAAATGTTGCAAACAGCATACTGACATCCGCAAGACATCGAGATCTCCCTCCAGACATCCGTCAGTCTGGGAAACACTTTCGCGATGATGTCGATGCAAAAGCATGAGACCCGAAATGGAATGCTGTTCCTCATTTATTTGATATTTCAATAGCAATGTTGTTAAGTGACGGTTTTACTTTTGTATCAGCCGCTTTACGTAAAAAAGTCTTTGTTATTATCATTATTATTATTATTATTATTAATATATAGATGTACACATATATATATGTACATTTACATGTCTATATATGTCTATATATTCACATGTATGCATACATATGTATATATACATACATATATATATATATATATATATATATATATATATATATATACACACACACACACACACACACACACACACACACACACATAT
>BOPN01012125.1:5000-7500 GCA_017312705.2 Penaeus japonicus | reverse complement strand
TCAAGGTGTTGTTTGTATGTTAAGGATCTGTCCAAGGTTATCCCCAAGTACTTTGGTGTTGGGTCTGCTGGGATGTTTGTGTTGCTTATCCTGTCGTGGATGTTGAGATGGAGGTTTGCTTCTTTGTTATTTAAATTGAAAGCTGTACATACTGATTTAGTGGGATTCATTTTCAGGTACCATCTATTGAAATATGAGTGGATTTGCTCTATGTCGTGGGCTAGTGTGGCCTCAAGATATTCAAAGTCTCTGGCCTGTGTTGCTATTGCGAGATCGTCAACATAGCCAAATTTGATAGATCTAGTTTGGGGGAGGTCTGAGATGTATATATTGAACAGTAAGGGTGCTAGTACAGACCCTTGAGGAACTCCATTCTGGATTTTATAGGTTTTGCTTGTGTTGCCTCCTAGGCAGACATGGAAGCAGCGTTTCTTTATCATTTTGTGGAGTAATTTGAGGGCATTTTTGCAGTGGATGTGTTTTGATAGCTTGTACATGAGGCCTGTGTTCCATACAGTGTCATATGCTGCAGATAGGTCCACGAATAGTGCACCGGTCTTTTTTCTTGTTTTCAAAGCCTGCTTCTATATAGGAGGTTAGTGCCAGGACTTGTTCACATGTGTCACGGTGTGCTCTGAAACCTGCTTGTTCTGGTGGGATGTGAGGTTCTAGGATGTTTGAGATACGTGACAGTATGATTCTTTCGAGCAATTTGAAAGTACAGCATAGAAATGCTATTGGTCTGTAGTTTAAGGGGTTATTGCTGTCTTTGCCTGGTTTAAGGATGGCTATAATCTTTGCTTGTCTCCATATTTCGGGGATTTGGGTTGTGGTCATTATGCTTGACAGTGTTCTTGCCAGCCAATCTACTGCCTTTGGTCCCAGGTGGGTGATCATGTCTGGGTGTATTCCATCTATCCCGGCCGCTTTCCCATTTTTCACGTGTCTGATGTTTTGATTGGAGGACTGAAATTACTATCAATTAACATCTGTGAAAGATATCGATAGAACATACGAAACAATATGTGGCTATACAATTTATTCAAGTTTGATTGTGTGTATATATATATATAGTTGATGAAAATGTGATTTTCTCACCTATTTTTCTTCGTTTTTTAATTCTCTCTCACTCATTCACTCACTCTGTCACTGTATAATGTTTATTTTATTTATCTATTTATCTATTTTTTTAATCTCTATCTATCTATCTTATTTACCAATAATTAATGAAGAAATTGCTTTTTGAATATATTTCTCGTTTTTTTTTCTAATACAATGTTCATTTAATGCGTTTTGCTTGTCAGGCAGTTTATTCAATGGTAACATTTATTTTACTGGCATATCAGTTTGGATAATCAAATGAAATTTGGATAATGAGAGTCCAGGATTATTGATCTGCAGACATTTTTTTTTTTTTTTTTTTTTTTTTTTTTTTTTTTTTTTTTTTTTTTGTGTGTGTGTGTGTGTGTGTGTGTGTGTGTGTGTGTGTGTGTGTGTGTGTGTGTGTGTGTGTGTGTGTTTCTGATGGTTGCAATCTTGAATACATACAGAGAAATGAAGTAGTAGAGTCTGAACGATTACTTGAAATGATCCAAAAAATGTTTTAATGTACTATTTTGATATAATTACAAAAGTCTTTTCTAATCTAAATGTATTTGAAATGATTAAAAACAACCACCGAATCGTACCCACCCTGAACCTCGTACCGATTTCAACTGACTTCTAATCGAGAGATTTGTTGCTGCCTCTCTGCGTGGTTGCCGACCTGAGTGACCTATGACCTCGAGAGGGGGACGTTATCTCCGAAGAGAACGCTCGTGAACCGCCAAACACGAGCAAGTGCCAAGGGCACCTGTTACCTTTTCCCGAGGAAACATTTCATTCGAGTCTCGAACCCGGGAACCTCCGAAGCTGGAACGGATCTAAAAAGATCATTTTATCGCCTGTATCACCGAGAACTAAGTAAAGAAGAGGAAAATCGGGGTTTATTTATCTCCAACTCTTGTTTTATTTTGTTATTCTTACCTTGTATATCACTTTTATTGCGATTTCCTTATTCTTCTCATGTTATTGAGATAGTTTCATCCTATTATCTCGACGGTTGCAACCTTTTTGACTAGTAGTATTTGGCTTATTAATAATAAAAATAATAACTAACGTTGTAATAATTATCGAGAATTATTCCTTACTGATATTTTATTTTGAAAATAACTTTATCACCTGAAATTCATTATTTCTTAGATATAATTTTCTTTGGAAGAAGCTCAGCAGTAGGATAGAGAGAGAGAGAGAGAGAATGTATTATTATGCGGCTCACAGTAGATTTATTGTTATACATTATTCAACAATACATTGATTAACTCTTAAATCTTACTATTACATTTTCTTTCTTTTCTCCTTCACCCCTTTCCCTTCTATATTCCTTCTTATCCTTCGTTTTCTATCTGTCTCCTGCCTACCTGCCTTCCTTACACCTTTTGACTCTTCTTTTTTGTCTTCT
>BOPN01012123.1:0-12867 GCA_017312705.2 Penaeus japonicus | reverse complement strand
ACACACACACACACACACACACACACACACACACACACACACACACACACACACACACACACACACACACACACACACACACACACACACACACACACACACACATACATACACATATATACATACATACATACAAACAAACAAACATCTTCAGCATAACTGAGTTTTTGATTTCTTAACCTTTTGCTATTCCATTTTCCATCTTAATTAATTTTATTATAATAATGTTTTAATTATAATAATTTAATGCCTTTTTTTTTATATATATATACTTCTATAATTTAAAATACTAATTGTTTACCTCTATCAGAAAGTCCTTTATGCAGGATACCAATAATACAAAGAATGTCCAAAACATTTTATATGCATATAAAAAATGAGAAATTTGGACAGGATAACATATGAAGAAACAAAATACTACTCTTAAGTACAAGAAAGTTATTAAACATAGAAAAATCACATAATAATAAGAATAATAATCACACATTTTGTATTGTGACTCCTTTGGTTAATGCAAATACCACTGACCCAGTAATATATGGCATACACAGACATATTAAGCTCTCAAGCAAAATTACTGATTCTAGCAGAGTAATTAATGATCAATCTGTAAGGCACTATATGGTACACTTCCTAATAGTCATTATATACTAAAATATCTTTTGTATAGAAAAGTTGTTGCATTTTGTTGCAATGGACTGAGAGCATAGAGGAAAAAGGTTTCACAATCAAAAATACAATCAACACTTTCCTTTATCACATATTAAGAAGCAAAATGTTTATATCTCTTTGTTTAATAACAATGAGATATCACAGAGATAAACAGGATTGTCAACAATTAGTGCTCATAAGGGATATGATAATAAAAAATAAGTCTAGTCTCAACTGTCCTCTTTTTTGGCATTGTACAATTATAACCCTTTCAACGAAAAGGACTAGCAATAAGAACAATTCTTATAATGGAGCCTCCATATTCTGTGTTTAACACAACTGCATTGCCATGCTATAATTGCCAACATTAGGCATATTACCAGACATGTAACTTCAAAAGCAACAAAATCATACAGCATCTATTAAATAAATGCTAATAAAAGTTTAACATATTACAGTACCCCCCCCCCACCTTCAAAGAAAAAGAAAAAAGTACAAAAATCCAGAGGAAAGAAAACAAAGCTAACCCTTTAAATCTAAACTTTCCTTGTGCAAGCAAAGGGCAGCCCTTGCATGTCAGTAAAGGCAATATATGCAAACTTAAAGTGAGATAAACAAATTAGTCGTTCATAAAAAGAAATGTCTTCAGTATCAATATGAAATATTCCTCCAGTAATAGATCATTAACAATAAAAAATATGTCATCTTTTTCTTAAGCCTATAAGATAAAGTAATGGAACAAAGTAAAACATTGGATAACACTGGACTAACATTACTTTTTTACTTCAATAAAAAAAAAAATAATTATACAAATAATGTTACCATCCTCATTGTATAAACAATAACAATAAATGGTAATAATATGTCACTAAGGATAACTGAAAAATGACAAGACTAATAATGACATTATGAATGATAATACAGTAAAGCCCCCCCCAAAAAATGCAATGAAATGTCACCATTTTTTAATATTTAAGCTACCCCCTTCCCAAAACTAAAAAAAAGGGGGAAAAAGGAGAACAAAGGGAAATCCATCAAATTCTAGTAGGGTTTAACCCCCCTCAAATGTCCTTCATATCAGCATCTCTCCATTCAAATGAAAGATGTATAACTGCACATGTGCTGACAAAAATACAGTAACAAAATCTGAATAAAAATATGAATAATGATAATATTGGTAATGGCCATAATAATAAAGACAACAACCCTTAATGACAACAATAATCCTCAAAATAATACTGAAGACCTACAACAACCTTGCAAGCAAAGAATGCTCCTGCAAAAGAACCACAGACTTTCCACTCCTTGTGAGCAAAGCAAGTGGAATGCCGACTTCACAATTATTTGGTCCCTGGAGTTACTGTGAAAAGTGGAGGTCAAAACACAGAAAAATATTTGTTTGGTTCTGGTTTCTGGGTTCCCCTGTATTCTCTGTTTGATCATTTGTGAGCTTTCTATCTGCGCTGTCCTCTGTCTAACTAGGAGCTCAAGAATAACTGAAAGTACATTATTGAAAAAGCTGGCTGGTTTGTTTGTGTTATGAATGAAAGTTGGTGTACAGAGGAAGAGGAACAAGCCTAAAATTGCTGAAAGTACTGAGGGAAGAAGAGAGGAGAGAGAAAGAGTGAAGAGAAAAGGAAAGAAGAGAGGAAAGGTGATGAGATGAGAAAAGAGAGTAGAATTAACAAAACTGATGAACTGTTGATATGGAAACAATTTTTTGTAAATAACACAAATATAGTTTAACATTCTTCTTTCAGGGGTGAATAAACAATTCTGTGTCTGTTTCACATAATAAAAAAAAAGACATGATTTCCTTATTTAACCATACCATATATAACATGGATTACACCTCACTATATTAGAGTAAAAAGAAATCTCTGCTCTAACATAAAACTTCAACCCTTGCTGTCACCAAGCTAACTAGAGTGTTTCGTGCAATAATGGATACAAAATTACAATGAAAAGACACTCCAACTGCAACAAGCAAACCATAAATCCATAATGTTCATAATCAATCACTTTTAACATTGTAGATCAGTCTAGATCTAGCATAAAAAAAATAGAAGGATTGTACAGGAAGATCACATTTGGAACCGATTTCACAAAGTAAATGTCAATGGGAAATATCAGCAATTAAACATAAGAGACGCTCTATCAATCCTGACTTCTTTCAATCCTTCTATCTTCCTTATTTTTTTCTTTCCATTGTTTTTATTAACAATTTATCAATTTTTGTCATTCATATATATATATTTTCTTTCTATATTCCTTTTTAAAATTAAAAAGTTATCACAAAGAAGTAAGCACCTTTTGGACTTTTAAATCATTCTAATTTCTTTTTTGCTATACACACCTAAGGTTACATCAATAGTAATAGTAACAATCATGATATTAATAAGAACAAAATGATAATAATAATATCTATAATGATAATAATAATAACAACAATAATAAAAACAATAGTAATGATTATAATAATGACAATCATAATATAAAACTAAGATGCTGATCATTTCTTTCCTGCATTAGGTATATTTTAAGTTTTGTTTTTGTTTTTACATTGAAGTAAAGACAAGAAAAAAAGGGGAAAAATAATAATGCAACAAATCCATGTGGAAGTTCCTTACAGCAAAATAACAAAAATAAAGAGTACCCTCAGTTGAAAAATCACGCCTGGGTGCTGTGCTTCTAATACTCGGTGTGCCACTCTGGAGCTTCGGCTTTCTCCCGTGCGCTCACTTCTTCATACAGAGTTGGTCCTGAAAGTCAGTTAAACAATTTATGGATTACGTTTCCTAATTATTGTAAACTTATTAGAAAATGTAAGTAATAAAGAGAAAATGAGTGCTTGAACATGCCGACTTTGTGGAGAGTGAGAGAAAAAAGTAATAAGAAAATCAGCTAAAAAAGACAGGTAAAACTTACGGAGATCAAGCTTGCTGAACCTCAGCAGCAAATCATCCAGATTGTTGTCAGTGACCTGGGGGAATGGCTGGCCACAGTAACCACCCATCTCATGGATGTAATCCATCAACTTACCCCAGTGGCTAAGGAAAGAGGAAAAAATTTGGAGTTAGTTATTTGTAGATGGCTTCTTAGAACTTTCCTCGTATCATTCTCTGAAAACTGAAAAATGTTGAAAGGGCATATAAGAGAAATGGGTCAGTGGTTTGTAATAATTTTTTCCTATCAACACTTTCAAACAAACTAAAATTGCTATCAAATCATATCAAATCAAGGTGCTATTGCATAGAAGTACAAATTGCCACATCCATCCTTGTTTCCTACTATAGGGACCTATCTTAGGGATGGGTTATGCTTTTCCTAGGGGCATGGCCCATTCTTACTTCTTCCAGGCAGGCTTAATCAATTTGGCCAAGCCACAATGACCACCTAGGGTCATCTCTGGTGAAAACGACCAAGTGAGCAGTTGAGTCAGGTGTCAGTAAAACAAATTGTTAAAGGAACAAAACCTAGGCTGGTCTTATGGAGCAATCGTTGGTTGGACTCATGATCCTGCCATCTATACCCATGATCTAGTGTAAGGCCCTGTTGCAAAAGGCATCAAGACAAGATTCCAAGGCACAGGATACGGTCTAAATCTTGATGTCATACAGCAAAACTGGCAATATTAGGGCCTTAAGGACACGTAGCTAGTCCTTCCCAAGTACTTATGTCTTCCCTGTAAGCATGTATCGACTAGGTGGGTTTTCCTAGTTGATCCCTAAAATCCTGGATCTTGCTCCAGACCAACTGGCTTAAACCTCATGAGTGAATGCACTGAGAGCCTTACAAAAGAGTCAGAAAGAATGGCAACATCATAAAAAAGTCATATTACCCAGTGTTGTTTGCAATGTCTTTGGATGACAACTTTACCGAATATCCAGTCCATACAGGAATTAAAAAGCATTGGAGCATGGACACAGCCCTACCTCACTCCTGAATTAAAAGGAAAGAAGATAGACATGCCCAAACTCAACTTTACAGTACTTCAAGTACTAGCATACAGGTCTGCTATTAACCCTTTCTCGACGGGGAACGCGCTACGCAAAAACCCCTATGCCGGGCCATTGCAATATTGTATTGGAAACGTCACACTGGCATGACGCCCCGGCATTGGGAATTTAGCTGTGTCACACAAGTGTGACGCACCGTCGTCATAGGGTTAATCCAAAAATCCTAAAAAGGAATGATGATGCACCAAGTCAAAAGCCTTCTTGATAGTGATGTAGGCTGCAAGAAATCCATGCCCAAACTGCTGACAGTGCTGAACAAACACAGAAAGTGATATGATCAACTGTGGATTGTCAGAAGTGTATCTGGATTGCTCTAGTCTCTGGTGCTTCAGTAGATGGCCCTTGATATATTTTGAAAAGATGAGTGCAAGCAACTTGCCTAATATGCTGAGCAGTGCAATGCTACAATGATTACTGTATTCCATGTGATTCCCTTTCCACTTCCAGAGAGGGTTACCACAAGCCTCAAAAGGTCTGGGGAAATGGTACCAGACTGCCAGATGGCAGCCATGATTGCATTCATTCTGCAAGCCATAGGTCCACTTCTAGTCTTAACCCATTCGCGCCGGTTGACGTGCTGACACGTGGTCGAAAAAAGCCCCGGACCCGGGTGACGTCCTGGCACGTGCTACATTTTCGGCCCGCGCGCCGGGAGGCCAGTAGCGACGTGCTGAAACGTCCGCATTAGAATGATAGATTATTCTTAGTACAATTCGATTTTCATACTTGATTTGTCTTAGCTACTTTAGTTTATCCTTCTAAATAGTAGAAAATGGGATATAACGTAATATGAATGACGTCTCAGGTACATACGTAATCTTGATTACGGCATGGTGATTTCTGTTTCTGATTTGTTGAATATGATGATCTGAGTCGAAAGACTATCGTAAAATCAATTGTAATTGGCCGAGGAATAAAAAAAAGTAGTTTAGTACAGGTGATGCAGATACTCGCAGCCTTTCCACCTTGCCTTTCAATTTGGAGATCATATCCCTAACTTACGTCAGGGTAAGGGGCTCCTCACTGATGGGGGAATCAGAAGCTGGGATCCTGACATCACCCATGTCCAAGCTAACCATCAGTGTCTCAACCTGGAACAGCTGCTGAAAGGACTCGGCCTAATGCTGATGTACCCCAACAAGATCTAAGATGAACTGTCCATCCACTGAAAATAATGCCTGTGGAGCCTAGTCTGCAGGGTGAAGGTCACTTACCAGGAAATGGCCCTCAACCTCCTCACCAAGATTCCTAATAAACAGTTTCTTTCCCCGTGAATCGTGTCTGAGTTCTGTGAGCCAGAGATTGATGTATACCCTGATCACAAGCCAGCCAAGATTTGCAACCTGCCTCTGTAACATCTAGTAGCCAACTCAATCACAGCTGGATACTGCAGTGAAATCACCTAGATCAACTACGACATCTTGCCTAGGACAACTATTTACTGCGAGTTTATAGAAGAAATAATAATATCAATAGTAAAAATATCACAATCATAACTTCAATTAGCAACAAATAGAGACTACTATGTTAACCCTTTCTGGACGGGTGGTACACTTCTGTACCGCTCATTCAAAAGCCCAGTGGCCGGGCGGCACAATATTGTGCCAGCCATTTAATTGATTTAGGCCTAAGTGCTCGAAAGCCCCAGCATTGTGACATTCAAGGCTGGAATGCCCCCGTCGTGAGTGGGTTAAGAAGAAAGAAAAGAAAAGAAAGAAGAAGAAGAAAAAAAATCTTTGCATAAATTAATATAAAAAAATCAACCAATCAAAAAATAATAAATGAAAAAATTATAACTTAAACTTACTCATCAAGGGCAAGAATCTCTGGACATCCCACGAGGATCAGGAGTGCCTTGGCTCTTGTTACAGCAACGTTGAACCTCTGTAGGAAGAAGAAAAAAAAATAAAACAAAATAAATAAGAATAATGAAAAAATAAACATAGAATATCAGTATTTGAGAATGCAGACTATGTATGACAAAAATCCTTCAGATTTGATATTTCTAGTGTTGGTTCAATACAGTTCAATGTGTTATACGACTGACATTATATGATTTTTCAACTTTGGTAAAGCACAAAGATTCTGTACACTATTTTTATAAAGACTTTCCAGGACATTATGAGAAATGTGCTGATGCCTAGATATGTGGCTGATACTTTTGTCCTTTTTATTCTATCTGTAGTTAAAATACAAAGCTATCTTAGGGTCTGAAATAGTGAAGTTTGAGACAAATTTTACTCAATGAAAATAATTCAATGAAAATAATAATACATACATACCTATATTGATACTCAAATCACTGTGTAACATTCGTTTTATTGCATGATAAAAAATAACTATTGGACATTGAGTAGGTGAGTAGGTGAGAAGGTGAGTGGGTGGGTAGGTAGATTAGTGGGTGGGTAGGTAGGTGAGGTAGGTGAGGTAGGTGGGTAACTGAGTAGGTAGGTAGGTAGGTAGGTAGGTAGGTAGGTAGGTAGGTAGGTAGGTAGGTAGGTAGGTAGGTAGGTGGATGGGTGGGTAGGAGGGTAGGTGGGTGGGTGGGTGGGTAGGTAGGTAGGTAGGTAGGTAGGTAGGTGGGTGGGTGGGTAGGTAGGTAGGTAGGTAGGTAGGTAGGTAGGTGGGTAGGTAGGTGGGTGGGTAGGTGGGTGGGTAGGTGGGTGGGTAGGTGGGTGGGTGGGTAGGTGGGTGGGTAGGTGGGTGGGTAGGTAGGTAGGTAGGTAGGTAGGTAGGTAGGTGGGTAGGTAGGTAGGTAGGTGGGTAGGTGGGTAGGTAGGTAGGTAGGTAGGTAGGTAGGTAGGTAGGTAGGTAGGTAGGTGGGTGGGTTTTAGGTGGGTGGGTGGGTTTTGTGTGAGTGGGTGGGTAGGTGGGTGGGTTTAGGGTGAGTGGATGGGTAGATGGGTAGATGGGTAGATGGATAGGTGGGTAGGTAGGTATGTGGGTGGGTTTTGGGTGGGTAGGTAGGTGGGTGGGTAGGTAGGTAGGTAGGTAGGTAGGTAGGTAGGTAGGTAAGTAGGTAGGTAGGTCGGTAGGTAGGTAGGTAGGTAGGTAGGTAGGTAGGTAGGTAGGTAGGTAGGTAGGTAGGTAGGTAGGTAGGTAGGTGGGTGGTTGGGTAGGTAGGTAGGTGGGAGGGTTTTGGGAGGGTTTTGGGTGAGTAGGTGGGTAGGTGGGTGGGTGGGTGGGTGGGTAGGTAGGTAGGTAGGTAGGTAGGTAGGTAGGTAGGTAGGTAGGTGGGTAGGTGGGTAGGTGGGTAGGTGAGTAGGTGGGTGGGTGGGTAGGTGGGTAGGTGGGTAGGTGGGTGGGTGTGTGCATGTGTGTGGGTGAGAGAGTGTGTGTGAGAATGTATGGCCCTTAGCACAATGAGAGAAAATATGACAAAGAATATACATGAAAAATAATAATAATATCAACTAATAAAAAAATAATAAAACAAAACAAAACAAAAGGAAAAAAAAGGAAAAAGAAAAAAGGAGAAAAGGAGAAGAAAAGAGAAGAGAAAAATATTTGCAGCAACCAATCAAAATTCCTAAAAATAGAAGAAAAAGAAAAGAAGAAAGAAGAAGAAGAAGAAGAAGAAGCATGAAAAGAGGTAGAGAGCCATGATCTCAAAAATCCAAACCTTGCAATTCCGCAGAAACCAAACCTGAAAAGCTGGTCACTTGCCAACTGGTCAAACCAAGGCTGCTGGATATGATGATGACTCTTCTCTCATCCCCTTGGAATTCTTCAGGGGAGCCAACCTTGATCTCCTTCGCTCCATTTACCTTACCTTTCAACTGTGTCCTGATCTGCAATTAAAGTAAATAATATGGTATGGTCTCTAAAAAATTGTCTAAACATGTAGCATTACCCCACTTAAAAACAACAGTATTTGAAAAGATGATGAAGACAAAGAAGATAAAACAAAAATAATGAACAAATAAATAGATGAAACAAAATAGGAAAAAAAAAAAAAAAAAATTAAAAGCCATACCTTTTCAACTTGTCGTCTGTATGGGGTGATTACCCTATTTCCCTGCCCAGGACCTTTGGGTTTTAGGATGCAAATAGCTATTCACATAATCAATTACAGTTGACACCTTTGGAAGCAGGGAGAAAAAAGAGAATGAGAAGAGAATTAGATCCTAGAAAAGCTATAAACCAATGGTATTATTTTAGTAGTAAAACATGCTCAGTACCATTACATCAGTAAAATAACAACAATAGTCATAATAATAAAAATGATAATCCTTCATGAACTGATCTATAAATGCTGTCCACCAAAAAAGAAGAAGAAAAAAAAGTGATTGAAACCATAAGTGCCTACCCTTGCTACAATATTCATTTACCTCTAGTGCATTGAAGGAAACTTGGGAATTTCCTTCTCGTTCGTCTTTTCGCTGACTCCATGGAAGATGACTGGGAATCCTTTTTGTAAAATACTCCCACTTACAGAAAGCTGTTACATACACTGGATCTGCACAAACCTGCCATGAATATTCTTCTTAATGAATAATCAAAGCCGTTTTTACAGATAAATTACATTTTTATCTAGTCAATTCATATTCAAAATATTTTAAGGAACTTGACAAATATTAGATGGTTATCATATGGTGTTCATTTCCTTTTTACTCCATTTATCTAACCCACCATCTGACTAAAACTTTTGTATGCCCAAGGTGTACAAAAAAATGAAAACCCAAATAGTGTAATAATTCATTCCTAACACTGTTTCAGAGCTGATGACCACTGTATCTTAACTTTGCATGAAACAAATCTATGGCAAAATCTTCAATCCATTGGTCATGGATGGCATGATTTGCTGTCAAGGCAGCATCGGTTGTAAACGCAGATGGTTCTGGCCCATACAAAATAAACCTGCCACATGACTGTATACATAATTTAAAAAACTGTGACCAATGAGTTAACCCTTTCCTGACGGGCGCATGCTAAGTGAAAACCCCTACGCCGGGCCATTGCCATATTGCATTGGCAACATCACACTGGCATGACGCCCCAGCATCGGGAATTTAGCTGTGTCACACGGGTGTGACACACCGTCGTCATAGGGTTAATTTAACCCAAGGGAAAACCCAAACTTGTGATATGCTTTGTACAATTTAATGTTGGGAAATGAACTATTACACCTTTATTGTTATACACTACCACACCCAGGAGTGCATGACACCTGTCTCAAATCTGTATCTGACTATGGATTACAATGATGTTAGTGCAAACTCTGCCTTATCTTTCCTTGAAAGCAGTGCTTGCTTCATATGCTAATGTTTATTTGAGATGCTGCAGTGCAGTTAATACTGAAACTATTTCTAAATTATAGGTAGTTTTTGTTGCTATATAATCCCTCTATTACTATCAATAGGAAAACAAAATAGAATTTAGGTAGTTATCAAAGCATTCTTCTATGTTACAAATTAATGAAAAGAAAGAGCTAATGAAAAATACCTTGAGTTCAGAGTCATAGAACATCTCATTAGGTTCTTTGAGAATGGAAGCATGAGAACGGTAGTTGTTGAGCAGCTTGGTCACAACCTGTCTGTTGTAATGCCCTGTACTGTCCTTGTACATAGGCATCTCCATCAACCTTTCCAAATAGGACTTATCTGCAATAGATACACATCATTGGGTAAAGGGTAAAAAACACTCTTGCTAATGAAATAAATAAAGATTACAATTGTTATAACAATAACAAAATTGTACTACTACAATTAACAATATCATCAACAAAACACAAAATTAATTAGTTTACAACAAATATCTATGTTCAAGACATTCCATCATACATATTCAAATTAGCATCTATTTTAGATGAAAGCTGTGCAACCTGGTACCAACTGACAGACAGACAGAGACACACAACCTAAATTTGAGAAAAAGACAATAAGTTCTACATGAATCTTTCAGGTTGTACATGCCCTAATATAACAAATAAAGGCAACAATATTTAATAACAGTTTATGAAAATAAGTGGAGAAAGAGATTTCACATTTCACACTTATAAATTCCAATGATGATCTTACAAGCATCTCCTATACCTAGACCATTCTTCTGGAAGACTTTATCGCCTGAAGCACTTTAGGTGTTCCTAATCACAGGGCCCAACTGGTGAGGGTCCCCAGTCAACACCACTTGACTGTCTTTCTCTATGATACCTGCCAGTGCTGACATGGCTTCAGGCTCCATGGCATGGCCACTCATCTAGAGCACATGAGTTATGTGACCGTGAGGAAGGGAAGCTCCTGCTATCCTGAAATGATAAGCATATAATGGTAAGCTATAAAGCTGCAAGCTGTTTGAAAATCATCGTTTCTCCCTTTCTTTGCAAGGATGATGGAAATAAACAATATTCTTATCCTTTCTGAATTATCATATACAGATTTGGTTTGCATTTTTTGAAAATTTCATATATATATGTATGAGAAATCACTTTAGGTAAAATGAAAATGCAAAAAGGAAAGAAATGAAAATTGGTTAACCGGTTTTCTGATAATATAAACATTAAAAGAATGCAAGCTGATGGAATGTTTGAGCCATTTATAGAGATAACTATTAACACAAAGAAAAAAAGCCAAAAAAATTCCTAAAATTGCCAAGTATAAAATCTTGCAACTCCAACTCCCAATCCCCTTTTTCAGCTGAGAATTTTCTTTGACGAAAATAAGTTTTCATAATCACAACATATATAGATATATATACCATTAGTGAGTCTCCCTACAAAGTTTCAAAGTCCTATCTTGATTCTAATCAACAAGTTATTCCAAGCCGCATTTGTGCTACCAGTTACCTCAATAATATCAATATAAAGAACACTTATACATATATATGTGTGTGTGTGTGTGTGTGTGTGTGTGTGTGTGTGTGTGTGTGCGTGTGCGTGTGCGTGTGCGTGTGCGTGTGCGTGTGCGTGTGCGTGTGCGTGTCGTGTGCGTGTGCGTGTGCGTGTGCGGTATGTGCGTGCGTATATATATATATATATATATATATATATATATATATATATATATATATATATATATATAATATATATATATATATATGGAACAAACAAATAAATTGATCAAATGAAAAGAAATACAACGATCAAAAATGACCTGTCCCCCCTTTCTCATCAGCCCGTGGGAGCGTATGTAAATACCAAGGTGGTACAGATGATAAAATGCACAGCCATGTGACTTTACTGCTTCAGTATTTATGGTGTGTTTGCACTCCCTGTATGGCAGATGATGTGTTCTCTAATCTTAGTCAGATGTTACATAAGAGTACCAAAAATGAACCATCCCCACCACTCATCCTTTTAACCCTCTCTCGACGGGGGGTACACCATGGGTACTGCGCATTCAAGGCCAGTTTGCAGGGTGCCAGCATACGGCGTTGATCATTAAATTGATTTAAGCCTATGCGTTCGAGAGCCCCGGCATTGCAACTTGCAAGGCTGGAATGCCCCCAGCATGAATGGGTTAAGGAGTGTGTGCCCATATGTGTGCGAGATATGGGGTATAAAGGTATTGTATTATAATACTCTCCTACTGCAGTGGGTAAATTATCATACCTTATTCATTATCATACAAGGTAATAGAAATTATAATCATAAGAGGAACAAAAATAATTATAAAAATGCAATAATGCTGATGTTAATGATAATAATAATTTATAAAAATTATATAATTATGATTTCCGATAGCAAACCACATATTGTAATAACACATTTGCAATAGATCAGATCAATAATAATAAATTGATAATATAATATACAAGTAATAATAAGATTAATAATAATGAATTCAACAGGTAACAGTAAATTACGCAATAAATTATATAACAAAGATTAACCCATTCGCGCCGGGTGACGTGCTGACACGTGGTCGAAAAAAGCCCCGGACCCGGGTGACGTCCTAGCACAGGCTACATTTTCGGCCCGCGCGCCGGGAGGCCAGTAGCGACGTGCTGAAAAGTCCGCATTAGAATGATAGATAATTCTTAGTACAATTCGATTTTCATAATTGATTTGTCTTTGCTACTTTAGTTTATCCTTCTGAATAGTAGAAAATGAGATATAACGTAATATGAATGACGTCACAGGTATATACGTAATATTGATGACGTCATGGTGATTTCTGTTTTTGATTTGTTGAATAAGATGATCTGAGTCGAAAGACTATCGTAAAATCAATTGTAATTGGCCGAGGAATAAAAAAAA
>BOPN01012119.1:10000-12877 GCA_017312705.2 Penaeus japonicus | reverse complement strand
TGTGTGTGTGTGTGTATATATATATATATATATATATATATCTGTCTCTTTATCTTCTAGGAATTGACACACAGATAAGCACCAACATGCTCTCTATCTATCCCTTTTAGGAATGTGTGGACGAGAGCCATATCAAGATAAGATTTGATCTAAAATCTGATTGAAATCCACGTCACGCCACGGAGCGTCGGAAGAGTGTGTGTCAGATACGAGTGAGATTGAAAAATATTAAGTTTTACCGATTTCCTCCGCGTGTAACTCTCGGGTGTAGATGGAGTACATTGAAGATGAGGAAAAATGGTTTGGTATTTATCTCCTTTTTGCTCATTTGGATGTTCTCTGTGTAAATGCTTTTGTTTGCATGTTTGCGAGTATGTATTTGTATACTTACATGTGTGTGTGTATGTGTGTTTATATATATATATATATATATATATATATATATATATATATATATAGAGAGAGAGAGAGAGAGAGAGAGAGAGAGAGAGAGAGAGAGAGAGAGAGAGAGATAACGAACAGAGACAGACAGATGGTTAAATAGAGAAAGAGAGGAAAGTTGACAGCACCATTCTCCGTTTAGACTCCCCTCGCCTATCAACCTTTTTTATCCCTTGCAACACAGAGCAACAGACGCTGATGCTGGAACCCCACCCAAGAAGGCAAGGCCAAAGCACTTGTTGCTCTAGTATGAATGCAGTTCACATTAGTTTTCTAACTCAATCTATCTTGACCTCCCTCGATACTGCCACTGTTGCCATAGGAAAGCTAGTAGATATTCAAATTTGCTAGTAAGTACTACTAGAGGGACATTTACTAGGAATAGAATATAATACAAACTAGTTGTTTTTATTTTAGTCGACTGAGAAAAGGAAACACGAAAAGAACTCTTAGATAAATTACATGTATTTTCTCATACATGTTCCTCGTGATGAATAGTATGTATTTATAAAATCATGAATTATATCATAGCAGTAAAACAGAATAAGAAAAACCGTGCTCGATTTAAGTTCCAAAATCGAAATAAAAAACGAAGAACACACTCAAAAATCCCCCCCCAAACCAACTCTGAGTCATGCATGTTGATAGAGTCTCGCTAAAATACACATAGCTGAAAAACGAGAAGAAAAAAAAACACACAAACAACCCAGTAAGATGCGTCAACCGAAGCGGAACAGTTCCACTTGGAAGACAAAAGCTTCCGCACGCAAGGAAAAAGCCCCTGTCTTAACCCGGTCTCTCGGCTTGGCTTGGAATAGTGAGAGGGACCTATAAAGTCGTTTTTGTTTGTATTTCATCTCTCATTAATTTTGATGTGTGTTGGTGTTGTCGTTTTTTATCTTGGTATTTTCACGGCTGATTTAAGTGGCGTCTTATAGCTGTTTAGCATAAACACGGGAGCCAAAGTAGCAAAAACTGCGGAGCTTGACTAGGCCATGTGGAAAAATAAACGACTTTCAAGAGAAGTGTTATGAAACATTTGCTCGGAATAGCCACTTATCTCTTCTTATCTGGAATATGTTCAACTAGGATATGAAAGTAAAACAATAAGAATAAAAATAAATAAAAAAAATTCAGATCACAAAAACACACATACACACTGTTTAAGAAAAATTACGCATTATATAATTTGTATATTCATACCGCTTAGATTTACACAATACCTGTAAAATTTATGAAGACATGATATGAAAACAAATAAAAACAAATTTTCCATCACCATCTCTTCGTCCTGAGCGTTGTTTAGATTTCAAGAAAAAAAAAGGTTTACGTGAGTGAGTACATAAGAGGACCCAATCCACACTACTATTCGTTCTACAGACAGCGAGAAAGGGACCCCCCCCCAAAAAAAAAAAAAATGTTGTTACAATAAATTCCAAAGCGAAATATTACGAATTGAAAACAAACAAGCGTTGATATTTCAGTCCCATATATCTCTCTCGTCTCCTCCTAGTTGATTATGTAGTTCTCAAAAAAAAAGAAAAAAAGTTGTCAGCTTGAATTCCAAAACGAAAACTAACGAATTGAAAACAAACAAAGGTCTATATTTCACTCCCTTGTACCTCTCCCGTGTACTCCACTTACTCAGAAAAGCGAGGAAGTAAAATGGATGTAGCATTTGTGTTGACATGAAAGTAGCCATTACACGTCAAACACTTCGTTCCAGCTTGAGCTCCGAGCCCTTCCCATAAAAATCTTCATGCGAAAAATAACAACCAAAATTGCTCTTTCTAAACCCGCTTTCTAATAAGAACGGATGTAATTTCTGAACCCGTTTTCTAATAACAACTAATGTCATTTCTGAACACGTCTTTTCTTAAGATAACTAATGGTATCATTTCTAAATAGGGATTCTAATAACATAACTAATGGTGTTATTTCTAAACACGTTGTCTACCAACAACTTATTATGTCATTTCTAAACACCTTTTCTAAAAACAAAACTAATGGTGTTATTTCTACAAGCTATTTCTAATGACACATATAATGATGATAATACTGAATTAAATTAACCCACTATTGGATAAACAGATTGATATTACCGATGGTAAGATTTTTTTATCGAGGGTATGTAATTGACAGGTTAATGAGGACTGTACAACTGTATTTCAAGTAATTATCATCATCAGCCTGTCATAAACTTGGTAAGTGAAAAAAATACATATATGATATATATGTATATATATATATATATATATATATATATATATATATACACACACACACACACACATATACATACATACACACAATTAAACCAAGTTATGAACAAGACACGTATCTCGGAGTAATATCCTCCCGCTCACTCCACGCGATGAGAACGCGCGGCAGAGAGTCCCTCACATCGCTGGATCTTTTCAACAAAGGAGATTATAT
>BOPN01012119.1:0-2500 GCA_017312705.2 Penaeus japonicus | reverse complement strand
TTTATTCCCCCTTCCACGCCGAGGCTCCACCCGCTCGGTGTGACGTCACGTTGGACCGTCGCTCTTACGCGTGTATTGATGTCATACTATGATTGCAATGATGTCATTCTTGCTTGCTCTTGGCCTTAGTCACTCTTATTCTTGTACTGACCTCATTCGTAGTCATGTAATGATGTTCGCATTTGTATTCACGTCATAGAGACAGACAGAGTGAACAGACAGAGAGAGGGAGACAGAATACGAACAGAGAGAGAGAGGAGACGGAAACCACTGAACAGAAAGAAGAGAGGGAGACAGAGTACACGAACAGAAAAAGAGGCAAGTATAAAGACAGACAAGAAGAGAGGAGATAGAGTTCAGACAGAGAGAGAGAGAGTACAGACAGAAAGAGAAAGGGAGACAGAGTATAGACAGACAGAGAGAGGGAGATAGAGTTCAGACAGAGAGAGAGAGAGAGAGAGACAGAGTACAGACAGAAAGAGAAAGAGGGAGACAGAGTACAGACAGAAAGAGAGAGGGAGAAAGAATGCAGACAGACAGAGAGAGGGAGACAGAGTACAGACAGAAAGAGAGAGGGAGACAGAGTACAGACAGACAGAGAGAGGGAGACAGAGTACAGACAGAGAGAGAGAGGGAGACAGAGTACAGACAGAGAGAGAGAGGGAGACAGAGTACAGACAGAAAGAGAAAGAGGGAGACAGAGTACAGACAGAAAGAGAGAGGGAGACAGAGTACAGACAGAGAGAGAGAGGGAGACAGAGTACAGACAGACAGAGAGAGGGAGACAGAGTACAGACAGAAAGAGAGAGGGAGACAGAGTACAGACAGAAAGAGAGAGGGAGACAGAGTACAGACAGAAAGAGAGAGGGAGACAGAGTACAGACAGACAGAGAGAGGGAGACAGAGTACAGACAGAAAGAGAGAGGGAGACAGAGTACAGACAGAAAGAGAGAGGGAGACAGAGTACAGACAGAAAGAGAGAGGGAGACAGAGTACAGACAGAGAGAGAGAGGGAGACAGAGTACAGACAGAAAGAGAGAGGGAGACAGAGTACAGACAGAAAGAGAGAGGGAGACAGAGTACATACAGAAAGAGAGAGTTAGACAGAGTACAGACAGACAGACAGAAAGAGGAAGGGGAAGAACTATCCTTACATGGCTTAACAACATGGCCAGGAGAAGTATGCTAATTACAGGAAGGAGGGGAGGAGGAAGGCGATGATGTATGAAGCGGGAAAAATTAGCATAGAAGAATAAAGAGAAGGGATGAAAGGAAAGGAAGGTCAAAGGTCACAGAGGAGCAGGTTGATCCTCAAGAACGTAAGGGGGAACAGAGAGAAACAATCGCTAATTAGGACGCGTGTGTTTCCGCGACACATTTATAACTCAAGAAGTAGCCTCGACGATGTGTAAGGCGAAAATGGCTTGTTTAATGTCCGTTCGTTATATTTGTTTAATGAATTGTTTCAAGACCCGAAAAATAATATGAAAAGAGAGTGTGAAAAAATAAACGATAAAAGGGGAAATGTTCGTACAAGTCATGAGAATGAATAGATGTAAATCAAAGTTATATGTAACAGAAATATGATGAAATAAGGGAAAGTTAATGCACGGGGAGAGGTGTAAAGGTACAGAGTGGGTGGACGGGGGAGGGTCGGGTGGAGAGGGGAGGGGGGGTGAAGTGAGTATGAAGTATGATAATGAATACGCATGAGGCAGGAAAATGACATGAATTAGAGAACATAATGGATGAGAGGAAGAAGATGGAGTATATGAGAATTTGAAACGAGAAAAAAGGAGGAAGGAGGTACAGTAAACCAAATGTAATAAAGAAGAAATGGGACATGAGGAAATTAAAGTAAATATTTAAAAGTATAAGGATAAAGAAAAGGAACGTAATATAGATTAATATGTACATGTTTATGTTATGAAAACTTTAGCTATCATTTTGTCAAATTTGTTTAAAAAATTATGAATATAGGAGTGAATACCTCATATTCTTTGAGAAATTATGCTGGGAAAGAGAGGAATTGAAAGAAATGGAAAGGATCATCATGATATGAGGGGAGAGAAAAGCACCTGTAAGAAGGGGAAGCTTGACTGAAGGGGGAGTAAATCAAAGATAGTTTAAATGGATAAAAAAAAAGAGAGGGGAGAGAGAAAAAAGAGAGGTAGATGCTAGAGTAAATAGAGAGAGAAAAAGAGAAGTAGATAGATAGATAGAGAGAGAGAGGAGGGAAGAAAGAAGGGAGAGGGAGAGAGAGAGATGATAAAGACAAGGTCAGAGAACTGACAGATAGATATGGAAAGTTATTATTTTCTACATACACGGATACACATGGTTATACCGATACTACTTCTTATATGAATTATGAGTATTCTGCTAAAAAGCACTGATATTTTTTTTATGTATATCTATCCATATTTGCACCTGCATTACGAGTATTCCAGAAAGAAGTTCCGCATTTATGGACTTTTAGTTTTGCAGTCAGTGAAGTTAA
>BOPN01012117.1:0-2500 GCA_017312705.2 Penaeus japonicus | reverse complement strand
AATTATTGTATTTTTATTATGACTATTATCAATCCTATCATCACATTATTATCATTGTTGTTTATTATTACTATTATCATTACTATCATCATTATGGTCATTACTAAAATTACTATAATTGATATGATTATCATCCTTATCATCATTACATATTAAATCATTGCTATAATTCTTTCCGGCCACTATATGTAGGGGAATATAGAAGCTGTACAGACGCTTACATATATATCAGCTGAATTGTTGATCAACAATCCATATATAATGTAGTTTGTATTTATTATTAATTCAGTGATTGATTATCTTGTGTTTTGAAAATAATGGTTGATACTGCTGTTTTTTTTTTGTTTGTTTTTTTTCATTTTTCGTTTTGTTATTATTTATGATATTCTTGTTATGATTGTTTTTGTTGTTTTTTTATGATGTTCTATTATAATAATTATTATTATTATCATTATCTTTACTATTATTGCTGTCATTACTATTAGTATTATCATTATCAGTATTATAATTATTATAATCATAATTGCCATTGTTATTATCATTATCATGATCAGAACCATCATCATTATAATCCTTATTAACAGTGTTAATCCAACCACTATCATTATCCTCAATATCATAAACAAAAATATCACAATAATCATTATCATCTTAATTATCCCAATCATCGTTTTACTTTGATTATCACCAAAACACGTAACATACAGACTCTGTACATAATAAGATAGAATTTGAATATAAAACGGTATTTGGAAACTGTTATAATATACGCTATAAACATTCATTCAGACTGAGTTTAGAAATTATATACTCAGAAGTTGTTGTAGATTATGATATATATATATATATACATATATATATATATATATATATATATATATATATATATATATATATATATATATATATTCATGACTGTAAACGGATGTAAAAGTGTCAAATTTATGCATGACCGCCATGTGTATAGTGTTTGTTATTGTGTATAAGCATGCTAAGGGCATATATAGAGAGAGACATATGCATACATATATATATTGTATAATGTAAAATTGTTTGTAATAAATGTAAGGCAAAGTGATAAATGGTATTTAGTTTTCCTATTAGAAGTTAACTTTGAGTTGATTTTTCTCCCGCCTTTTTTTCTTTGTTGTCTATCTACTGTAATTGGTTAACTATCTATCAAGCTCTTTACTTCTCTGTCTCTCTGAATTTATTTATATAGTTCTATGTCTATCTGTCTATCTATGTCTATGTATTAATCTCTTTATCTCTCTCTCTCTCTCTCTCTCTCTCTTTCTCTTTCTCTTTCTCTTTCTCTCTCTCTCTCTCTCTCTCTCTCTCTCTCTCTCTCTCTCTCTCTCTCTCTCTCTCTCTCTCTCTCTCTCTCTCTCTCTCTCTCTCTCTCTCTCTCTCTCTCTCTCTCTCTCTCTCTCTCTCTCTCTCTCTCTCTCTCTCTCTCTCTCTCTCTCTCTCTCTAGATAAATGGACCGAGAGAGAAGGAGAGAGAGAGAGAGTGTGTGTGTGCAAGAGAGAGAGAGAAAGAGAGAGAGAAAGAAAGAAAGAGAAAGAGAGAGACAGTATAAGAGAGAGAGAGAGAGAGAGAGAGAGGAAGAAAGATACACTACGAAGCCAGATCTTAAAAGTATCCGACCTTTGGCTATAAAATGTAAACCACACTTATAAAATTGAGAGAAACTTTTATCCCTTCAAAGTAGACCCTCTGGATTCCCACACACCAGAGGCCTTCCTACTGTCAGAAACATTACTCGAATTCTTATTATTTTTTTTTTCTTTTTTTTTTTTTAAGATCATTTTTTTTTATGATCATCATCCTTTCTTTCTTTCTCTCTCTCTCTCTCTCTCTCTCTCTCTCTCTCTCTCTCTCTCTCTCTCTCTCTCTCTCTCTCTCTCTCTCTTTTCTTTTCATAAGAACTTAAGAACTGTTAAGAACTCCCTGATATTTAATACTTTCTGTTAATCTTTTGAACTTCTGAAACGAGGAAACTCATGGTGATCGAAAAAAAAAGAAGAAGATCGCTCTGTTGTTTAAAAGAGCCGAGGGGTCTACTTAGAGTTCTAAGAGATCTAAGAGTTCTAAGAATTACTAAGAGTACCGAGAGTTTGCTCGCGTTAATGAGGACGGCTTTCAATCTGTAGCCACAGGTCGAATACTTTGCGATCGTGTGTGTGTGTGTGTGTGTGTGTGTGTGTGTGTGTGTGTGTGTGTGTGTGTGTGTGTGTTTAAGTATATATTTATGTGTATCTGTCTTTCACTCTCGCTAACTATTACTCTTACTCTCTCTCTCTCTCTATCTATCTATCTATCTATCTCTCTTTCTCTTTCTCTTTCTCTCATTCTCTCTCTCTCTCTCTCTCCATTTCTCTCTCTCTCTCTCTCCATTTCTCTCTCTCTCGCTCTCTCTCTCTCTCTCTCTCTCTCTCTCTCTCTCTCTCTCTCTCTCTCTCTCTCTCTCTCTCTCTCTCTTTCTCTCTCTCTCTC
>BOPN01012116.1:5000-12887 GCA_017312705.2 Penaeus japonicus | reverse complement strand
ACACACACACACACACACACACACACACACACACACACACACACACACACACACACACACACACACACACACACACACACACACACACACACACATGCACAGTGCATGTGAATACGTTTTACCAAAAGTAAACACCGCAGCCTCTGTCGGTAGATCATAGACCTGAGGCGATTATCATGTGTAGATTTGACTGACAGCCCAGATAAGTAAACAGAGTAGAGGTCTGAAGGCCGAGACTAGGGGAGTTGTTATACAGCATGTGTTGCATAACATTTTGTTGAATATCTCGATATCAAATGAAAATATGATCCTAAGATTGGTCTTACAAATTAGAATTGAACATTGTCTATGTGGCTATACCATCGCAGAAAGCTTATAACTTGTCATAACTGCATAATAAGCCATGAAAGTTTCGATGGCATATATACCTATGAAACAGACTAGCAGCAAAAAAGTTTGACGGTACATATACAATAGCGTAAGGGGAAAGGGTTAAAATCTAGACAACAAACTTTTACAACCATTTTCAAAAATACACAAAAAATGTGTCTTCTCTGTATATTTAGTTTCCTCTTGGAAATTGAAGTGCGAGGTTGAAATAAGTATCATGGTACTTTTCCAGATAATTTGTTTAACAAATAAAATGACACAGAATTCAGTATCAAAGGACAAAATTTATAGCTACAAAATCATCAGTTTGAAAAAATACCATTCAAAAATGTTATTCATATTTTCATTATAAACTATCTTTATGATAAATCAGGCCAGAAATCTTGGGTAGCATTCCTGCTTCTGTCCATAAAAAATAAATGTGAACAATAAAAAATATCTTTGCTGCCTTAGCATATCAGTTATCAACAGTTACTATTACCAAAACAGTTATGCAAGTTATATAACTTTGTGAAAATATATTTTCTGATACACCATGGAACTTAAAATAAAGTATTTTTCTGTATAAAACAGAGCACTAACCTTGCCATAATACTGCATATCTGAGAACTCCACTCTGCATAACTGTGCCACTCTTAAATATCCATGGAGGCAGTGATGTCCCCCTCTCCACCATAACACTGATCACCAAGCTTGGTATGCATGCCATATTATACATTGTATTCATTTCATGCTCTTTTTTACTGCCTTCATCATTCTCTGCTGTCGTAATATCTTCCTTGCTCATGACATACAAAAGATTTTCAACTTTGTAGAGAATATAAACTTCTATATCACAACGACGGCCATCATGAGACATCTGAAAATTAGTTTTCAAACAATAAAATAAAACAAAAACAAAGAATATATATATATAACATTGGATTATAAAAATAAACACTTTGTTCTTATAAATACGCAAGAGAGTAAAATATCGCTAATATACACAAACTTAAATTATGCTTTCGTAAGGATACAGATTTTCTAGAATAGAATTAAACCTGAAATTATCTAAATACCAAATTAAAGTCTCCAAACTGATATTAAATACTGTACATTCATAAAGTACATTACAGATTTACAGTCTATACATTTATGAAGAAAAAAAACATAAGAGTAATTATGTAATTAAATAAAACTAAAGAAGGTTCTCCTGCTGCCTTACTATAGAATCATATGCACAAACACTTTAGCCAAAAGGTAAAAAAAGATCACCAGGCATGTCAGCTATATGGAAAGCCATGACAAAATATCTTGTAATCCAACGGCAGGTACTGCCACCACTTAATGTGATATCTTGTCACCCGGCATTTGAGGGTTCAGCAAGCAAATATTTTTGGAGTCATATTTAGAAAAATGTGGCTGCTGATAGTGACTTCAGATTAGTAACACCACTTGTCAAAAACTTTTACAAGAAATTTCTCAAATAATTTAACACTAGAGGATTCACTTAATAGCAGGGATTTTGAACCTAGGTCCACAAACCCATGTATCAAGTGAGATTTTTTTGTTTTCATACTGTATGAGGCAATCAATCTTCAGTAAAGTAAAGTACATTTAAATCATGGAATAACATGTTATGTGAATTTTTCTAGGTAGGAGGTCCATTAGGGGTCTGACTCAAAATAGGTGAAGAGCCCCTGACTTATAGGGACTGTACCAGGTAAAGGACACAAAAATTTATCTGTGCTAAAGAATGTTACAGCCTTAAGGATCTTTTATACTTCTGTAAACATTATATGAATTATCTTTGAGCTATTCCATACAAAATTAACTAAATAATGATTCTGAGAAAAGCACAATTGAAAACTATTATTATTATATGTTCTTTTTCATTCACTTTCCATTTGTATAATTCAAATATCTATATATCCTAAAAATCACTATCCTTTTATCAGAATTTTACCATTAGTTACACAAATATAAGATGGTTTATATGCAATGAAAAAAAATAACAAAAAAATAACTCCAAACAGAGAATGTCCTCCATGGGGGAAAATTTGCTAAGACAGCCATGAGAATAATTACATCCTTCCTTAACCTCTTAACACTAGGTACCGTGATATCACATCACGTGGTGGCAGCGCATGCCAACAGGGATGAGATTTCACGTCACAGTTTTTTGTATGGCCAGCACACCATGTGATCAAGCACAGTGGGCAAATAGCCCAAGGCGTTAAGCCTGCACATTTGAAATCCCCCAGCATTTAGACCAGACGGAGCCAAAACCGCCCTGTCATTGTTGGGTTAATATAGAAAATAAAGAAACTCTGTATGCCTGACCAAATATCATGGTAATGTTACCAGGCTAACAAAAGCAAACTAACCATTGACAGATGGTTATTCTGTCCCTTGATATGATATATGATTATATTCTTATATTAGCATGGGTAATTATGAAGTTGTATAGGTTCACTGATTATGAACTGTTATCAAAACCTTGCTTTTTCAAAATTTGGCATCCCTGGGTAAATGAAACATTACTTTACATGCTTACTAAAGCAAGACCACAATATCAGCACAATCTACAATAAAGCTTATATTAATAAAATATCTTCTTTTTTGTTATTTCTAAGAATTTAAACCAATGATATGCAATGCAAAAACAATGATTTTCTTTCATATTGCAAATCTAATATACAAATACTAAGGAGATCAGTAATAATAAAAACAGATTAATATGAACTCTGCATACTCAAAACATAATCTATGATAAAAATATTACATGCATAGCTTCTCTTAAGGTCCAATCTGGTAACTTGATGGGCAGAGCAACCTGCTGTTTATTGTTTATGGCTTTGGAGAGCCTGAGATTCACAGCAAATACATAGCAGTATGTCTGGGGTGGTCTTGAGGCATGCTCTTTCAGCAATGAACACAGGTTTGAACAGGCTTGAATGGTTGACTGGTACACAGTATGTAGGGATGACAAAACCGAAAACAAACCAGGACTTCTGAAATCATGAGAAATAATCCATACTTAGTGAGTACAAAATTTGTAATAACAATGATGAAGAAGGAAAAAGAAAATGGAAAAAAAGGAAAAAGAACTTCTTATACTACATTATGCCACATTCAGCATCAGAGGACAAAATTTATAGCTATGAAAATCATCAACAGATCACCTTTCAATAGGCCACCAATGTAACTTTCAAAGCTACAATGGTGGCCTTTTGAAAGGTGATCCTGTAAAGTTGATCTACACCTCCTCACAAACTAAAATCTTTCTATTGTCCTTTTATCTACATCTGTATCTATAAGATTCTCCAATTGCAATCCACTGTTGTCCACAGTTTGATGGTCTTCCAAAAATATATAACCTAGCCTTCAGATCAAAACCAGATCATTTTCCCTTTGTGCTTCACTTACTGAGTGTTGGTAAGCCTATGTAGTACTGTCACATGACTTAAAGTGAAGGTGGCTCCCTCTCCAGATTCTAACAACTCCTTAAACTGGCTGACAAGGGGATGGTTTGGTATCCTGATGGAGCAGAACATTCCGCTGGCATCTTGTCCAATACACTCCCAATGATCTACAATACCTTCATCATTCCTGTATTATTCAGTAGAAAAATATATTAATATTAATAGTGGCAGTGTATCTGATTAAATAAAAATGACTCAAGTGATGGATGGATATACAACAAATAATAAGAAAACCTAAAACAATCATTTTATTGAAATTAATTACTGTCTACTAAAATCATAATAAAGATATTTACTTCAATAAGGATTATCAGATTGTTCATGGCATAAATCTACCAAAGACTAAGAAATAAAAATGTATTCTTAACAATAAAAATACACCATTCAGTTTGCTCTCACTTGTGCAAAATGATACGATGAATCCTGGTGGTGACTGTGACAGGCATGTCTGACACACCTCCACATTTTTCTATAGCTTTTAAAATACTATATGTAATCTGGTCACCTTCCTGTAGGAAAATTAATTACTTCTTGGTAAAAGTGAAGGAAAAGAACATTAATCATAAAATTCCCAATACTGTTTTTTTTCACATTTTTAATGTTGAAAATGAGGCATAGAAATTTCAGTAATAAATTTTCCATAATCTTTCCAGAATATTCTGTTTTGGGGACATTTGTTGAGTTTTCCATAAGGACATTCTGGAGGCCACATTAAGGAAAATTACCTTGGCTTTGGATACTTCTGAAGACTCTTTTATGATGGAAAATCCAGGATTATCTTCACTTGAATAATGCTCCATGATTCTATGAACAGGATGTGCAGAGGTACATTGAAATGAGTTACAAATGGATGGCATCCCACCTGCTCCTATAAAACAATAGAAAATAACATATAACAGAGCAGTAAAACCATGCAGGACACTAACATTTCTTCAACAATTACTTCAAAGTTGAAACATGTAATAAGTACCTGGTATTCTCTAACCTGATAAACAAGTGCAAGACCAAGAGGATAGGACAGTCTTCCTCTTGCTTTTCTTTCCATCACCAGAAAATTTTTCATCTTCCCTCATGTTAATAAAATTTACAGCATGATGGTCAATTCTTGCCTTTAAGTCATTTTCCTTGTGCAGATCCTCTTCCACAGTGAAATAGGACGTAAAGAGTATAGGTACTGAATACTGTGGAATAACCAGATGTTGCCTGAAAAATGTTGAGGTTTTAACAATTAGGTCCAAGCTTGCAAAAATATCAGATACTTAACTGCTGCTTAAGAAATGGTAATCTAATAATGTAATCAGTATTTGAATCTAATAAGCTGCATCTTCCCCCAATTCAATGGCATGGAAGTTGTCTACATAACAATAAGCAGTGTAGTAACAAAATGTTCCGAAGTCTACTACGAAATTCACCTTATACAATCCACTGGCCAACAGTTTTCAAATAAGAATAACACTCACATATCATAAAACAAATGGATAAAAAATAAAACCAATATATGAAATAAAACTCATAATGGACTTACCATGGAGCATATACTTTCACTGTGCCATTGACTTGTAATTTCCACTTTTGCTTTTGTCCACTGAGAGTAAAGATGACCAGAAATATTTTACCTTTCCCATTTTTTTCTTTCTTTTTGAACTCACATTCTTTCTTTATTACAGTCATAGTTTTCTGACTTAACTGGTCTTCGTCTTCTTCACATACAGCTGCATTATTTGGCAGCTTTCCACCAGTTCTGATGATTTTAAGTCTCAAATGCTTCCTAGAGTTTTGTACATGGTTCTCAGAAAAAGGGAGATTCTGAGTGGGGGTCAGTGAAGGACTTGCTAAAATTACACTCAAATTTCTAACTACTGGTGACTGAAAATGTTTTTGTAAACAATTTGTGAGAGATGGTGAAGTTCCAAGAATGTTCTTGTTCCTGTTCTGAGGAAGGCGAGTCATATCCACTATATTAACAGATGGCTGCAATGGCTGACCCTGAGGATTGCCCAAAGCCATTTGGTGAGTCCACATCTGGACGCTGGATTGCCAAGACCGTATCAGCAGACACAATCTACTTGCAAGACCATCCCTTTGAGAATAAAGTTATATGAGTATCCTGATACACTTTTTAATTCACCATTAATGACATATATTTTACAATAAGGTCATTTTCCCATTGTTTTTTGTAAGAATCCTTGACCATTACAATACAAATGATATTTGAATTAAAAAAAAAAAACTTACTTCTTGAGCTTCTTCTTGGCCGATTCAGGATTCTCCTCTCTACTATCTTCCAGACACTGTTTGACAGGTGTAATTTGCTGAAGGTTGCGAAGCCACTCTGATCCGGTCTTATGCACCTGGACTATTGTTTCTTCAACTTCAGTTGCAGCAGATGATGCTTCTGAGATACTGGGATTTTGGCTTTCCTGTAATATCAAAATATACTAAATGATACAACCAGAAACTATGTTATGAAATTACAACTAGAATGACAATATCTAAACATCCTTACCATTGATTCTAATGATCCTTCTTGATGACTTTGGACTGGGGAAAATGGGCTAACAATGTCTATTTCAAAGTTGTCACTGTTTTCTTCTGTTATTGAACAAATTTCTTGAGAATTACTGTGCACTGTAGGAACTGCCATTTTCTTGATTTTACTGATCTCTGTATTTTCATATTTTTTTAATCTAAACAACTGAGTTCCAGTAGTACTGGCTAAAGTTTGTTCCCTTTTCAAGCTGATTTTTTGTTCAGTCTTTTTTTTGTTGTGAGCTTGCTCTGAGTACCCCTTTGTATTGTCGATGATTTTTTGTGAACTCTGGCCAGCTATGTCCCTTTCCAAGTCTTTATCTTTACACAATATCTCCTTAAAACCCAGTCTGTCTGTATGAGCCAACTGAGCTGACTTTGGTTTCTCCCCACATACACTTTTCCTGAGATTGTTTTGACCAAAAGCCACCCCTATTTTTGGAGATGTTGACATTTCAAATTGACTAACATTTGAGTTGAAACATACAGCTGACCGTAGAATTTTGTCTTTGCCCTGCTGAGCACTCAAATAAGATTGAGGACCTAATTTGGTTCTACGCCTTTTAACAATAGTCTGTGAACCAAGAATGGGGGAGCTTGGTTCTTTTATATACATTGAACAAGATATCTCATCTTCCTCTGGTGCCTGAGACTGTACTTCTCTTGAAAGATTTCTTTGTGAGCCTACTACAGGAGACATATTAGGGAGTTCATGACCATACATACTCTTCTTTGGAGTTTTCTCCAAATTTCTCTGACCTACATCTGGAATTTGGTTCTTTTTCTGGTAGACTTTATTTGAAAAAGAATGTTCATGAAGTTTGTTTCTATTATCAGTACTAGTCACATCTTCAAGACTTCGGCCAACTGGAGGAGATGATGAAACATTTAGCTCAGGTTTCAGAGCAGGGATTTTTTCCTCTCTCTTCCTCTTATAAAGAAGTTTAGAAATTGGTAATCTAGGAGTTGATTTGGTTTTATTCGTCTCTTTTTGGTCCTCTTCATCGCTACTTGACCACTCAATATCCTTAAACTGACTAAGAGCCTGCTGGGGCGATGCTGGCAAGAAATACTGCAAGCTCTCTCGGCTCTGGTTCCATCCCTGTGAAAATACAAGAGATTAAGATTTCCAGTGAACTTATATATCTACTGATACTTTACTAAATCAAGTATATTCATGCTACATAAATCTTCAACAACTGAATAGTTAACCCCTCTGAGAAGGGCCATGTTCAAGATGTACCTTAAGATGTGTTTTCTATTATTTTCTAGACTTATGGTATGATATATGAGTCTATATGTATAATATATCAGAAAAGAGATACTAATTTGCATTTGTTATGATGATTTAGTTACATAACTATAGGAATTATTAGCTTGCATTTTGAACAAAACAAATAACTGCAAAACCGATTTGATCACACAGAAATTGCCTGTTGCTTAAACTGAATGATGTGGAATATGTAGAGTGTTTATGTTTGTTTTTTAGTATCATTTGTATCAA
>BOPN01012115.1:0-2500 GCA_017312705.2 Penaeus japonicus | reverse complement strand
TGTGTGGTGTTTTAATAAGATTAAAGTGGGTTTTCTTTTTTTACATTTTTACTTACTTTTTTATTGCTCCTTGTTCTACGTCACCATTACTAATACTCTACGCAACACTACATATACATTACTTACCTTTGTATTCTGGACTTACCTTACCTTGATCTCGTTTCTCTTCTTCGGCTGAATCACCTTATCTTTATATTTCATCTGTTTATCTCTTCGTGTTTTCCTTTTTTTCCCCACAACGATTCCTTCTTTCACTTTTTTTTCCATCTTTCTTGTTTTTACGACTTTTATGTGCTTATTATTGTATGTCATATTTTTAGTTTTTTTCCATAGATTTTAAGCTTAATTTCAAACACCCCATTATATTTTTAAAATATACTGTAAATGAATTATAAGTAGAACGTCACCATAAGTACGGGAAATTGCTGGTATATATATATATATATATATAAGGTCACGCCAGGGTAGTTGAGGTCAGAGAAGGTTCTTTGACTTGTGAAAGTGGACAGATGTTTTTTGTTTTTGTTTTTTTTCTTTCTTTCTTTCTTTCTTTCTTTCTTTAGAAGTATAACCTGGCTGACGGTTTCTCGTACTCTTTGTTGTCTTTGTATATTAATTTTGTTCGGATGATTGCGTTCATAAATATATAATATGGATGCTCCCCTTTTTATGTTGCCTTTCTGAGTCAGCCAGTTTAGTTTAATCTTAAATGGTGGCTACGGGATAATCATGTTGACATCTTTTTATTCCTTTTTTTCACCTGAGAGTGATCTTCTATAATGCCCCAGACCCACGTTGTGGAAATGAAGTGTAGTTGGTTAACGTACTACCAAAGTTAACATCGCATAACTCTCCGGGGTTATTAATTACCCACTACAATTATCATTATTATTATTATTATTTTATTATCTATATCATCATGATTGTTATCTATATCATAATTATTATTATCATTATTATTGTTTTTATTATTATTATTAATATCAATATTATTATTGTTATCATCATCATCATCATCATTATTATTATTATTATTATCCTTATCATTATTGTTATTATTATTATTATCATCATCATTATTATTATCACTATTATCATCAGTGTTGTTATCATTACTACCATTGTTATTATTATTATAATTATTATCATTATTATTGTTATTTATTATTATAATTATTATCATTATTATTGTTATTTATTATTATTATTATTATTATTATTATTATTATCATTATTATTATTTTATTATTATTATCATCATCATTATTATTATCAAAAGATTGCCATTATCATTAGTAGAAAAGCTCACTGCACAAAATATCTATTTCGCTTATTTAGTGTATAGTCGTTTTTTTTTTTTTCTTGCACAATATCAACACAATAGAGTGTTTATGCAGTTCATTATCATTATTATAATAGTTACTACTATCATTATTATCATTATTATTGTTGATATCATCATTCTCATCCGCTTCCTTAGCATTATCAATATTGATATTGTCATTATCGTCTTTATGATGATCATAATTATTTTCATAATCATCATCATCATTATTATCCCTATAATTTCATTATTATCAAAATTATCAGTATTAGTTAAAGTATAACTATTATTTCTATGGCTTTTATTATTATCGTCGCTTTGATTATCAACATTGTTATTGTTAGTGTCGTTATCATTATTAACATTATCATAATTATTGTTGTTATCATCATTACTGTTAATATTATTGCTGTTGTAGTTGTTATTGTCATTATTATTATTGTATTCATTATTATCATTTTGTTATTGCTATTATTATCAATATCATACATATCAATGGTATTATCATTAGTATCCTTATCATAGTTATTTGACATTATCATTATGATAATAATTACTCTTTTTAGTGCCATTATCATATACGTTTGAGATAATTGGCAACTATTGATTTAATTTGCCTGTTGTGATAGGGAGAGACTTACTTTGTAGATGATAAGCAGCACTAAATCTAAACCCTTTTCTACTTGTTTCGTTTCTCCAGAAGGTGTAAATTCAAGTGTTACTTGGATCCATTATCTAATAGCGATTTTATTGTAATCCCCCCCCCCCAAAAAAAAAAAAAAAAAAAAAAAAAGTTTGTTTATGAAGTCACATTTCCTTTGTCACTTTCATTTTTCAGCTTCAGATCTTCCTCCCATTTCGGCCTTTTCAAGGGCCATGGTATTTGTACATCGTCTCGCTAATGGGAAGCGGTGACGACTCTTGGTATCAAATGCGTTTCTCCTTCTGTAAATATATTTCTTGTGGTTCTCGTTTTGCTAAACTAAATATTTTTTTTCTGTTCCCTTTACCTTTGTTTTACAATACCCCTCAAATGTCTGTGCTTTCTACAATAGGTTTCTTTCTTTTATTTTCTTTTGTGTGAAGCAAAATACATATATGCATATATATATGTATATGTATATGTATATGCGTATATATATATATATATACATATATATATATATATATATATAT
>BOPN01012114.1:5000-12891 GCA_017312705.2 Penaeus japonicus | reverse complement strand
CACACACACACACACACACACACACACACACACACACACATGTGTATATATATATATATATATATATATATATATATATATATATATATATATATATATGCATGTATGTATGTATGCATATTTACATGTATGTATTGTGTGTGTGTGGCGTATTTGTGTGTGTGCTATGTGTATCTTTCAAATACCTGTGTTAGCTCAGGAAGGCTTAGATCATTCCATGTCTCATTGTAATCTCCTATAAGCTGGATGCGAAGATGTCCTTCAATAACTCTGCAGTGTCGGAAATCGTGGAGCTGTGTGCTATTAGCAGTAACTTCCACTGTACCACAAACTGGAAAGGAAAAGCATACCTGAACTCAAACAACAGTTGAGTCAACAAGATGACAAAGATATCACATACAAATTTACATACCCAGAGTTAGGGACATTAATCCATTCGTACGTATCTGTAAAGTGGCTGAAATGCATTAATATTCATTGAACTAGGAATTATCATCATTCGGCAAATTAATCTACTTTAAGGATACAAATTTCTAGCTGTTGTCGACTGTAACTGAAATTTATGTATATATGTATATATATATATATATATATATATATATATATATATATATATATATATATATATATATATATAATGTATATATACATATATAATATATATATATATATATATATATATATATATATATATATATATATATATTAAGGAAGACTTGTCATATAAGCATTACTATGAAAGTCAAATGACCTGGAACAACTTTCATAAGATGCATAATACACTTGTTCGTTGATATATACTTTTCGTTTAATATTATAATGAATAGATAAAAAAGTAAAACCTTACCTGTAAATATATTTAGAAACATTTTGGATATGGCTGAGCAATGTATTTATCACTAATTTATGCCAAAGTAGGAAAGACCGAAAAGAAAGATAATAATGTAATGGTACTTGTTAGTACAACGTAAATGAAACTTATGACTATAGGATGTAAAAAAAAATCATTTTAGCAATTTTATGTATATATATATATATATATAAGTATATATATATATATATATATATATATATATATATATATGTATATATATATATATATATATATATATATATATATATGTATGTATATATATATATATATATATATATATATATATATATTATATATATATATGTATATATATATATATATATATATATATATATATATATATATACATACTTAGAAATATACTTAAAATATATATATACATAAAATTGCTAAAATCATTACAACTATCCAGTTTAAAAATATATCAATCGCTTCCCAGTGTTAAGATATTGACTTCAAAAAAATACTTTGATGGATATGTAAAATATTTTAGCACACGCATTCACTGTTTTGGTGTAATGCTCCGTGGTGGCAAAGCACACAATATCCTTTGGTTACTCGACTTTTCTGCTCAATGATGCTCAGCGAGAGGTTTTAGGCCAGATTTTTCAAAACAGAGTTTTATATTTGAAAAACCCTTATATGTTGTTTCAGTATCCTTAGATAATAAATATAATTATATATATATACGATACATATATCACATTAATGATTTATTAAACAATAAATAGGTTCATCCTTTACACAAGATAAGCGTATTTGTAATATACGGTAATATCAGTTAAATGAACTCGACTAGTATCTAATGTTAACAAATGTTCTATTTGATCTTAATCTACTAAACCTCTTATAACCGTAAATCCTACTGATCAACAACCATTAATAAATACACCAAGGCAAATTTGGCATTTGTTTTTCAAGAACTTGATTTTTAAAAATGTATTTCATTATTACATATCAACTACATACTGCACATTGGAAAAAATAAACAGTTATCATAGTTACCCTTCACACGTGAGTGGAAATCATATAAAGTAATGAGGTAATTTTCTTTATTTATGTATAACCATGAAAAAGACAACTTTCATACTCACGATGTTTCATTCACAACAACAAAAAAGCGGGGAAAACGATTGCATGACTGGCTCAGAGAGATGAGAGGCGAAGCGAAGCGCCAAGGGCCGCGCGCGGAGTGGGGAGTCGCTTTGGTCACCTAACAAGATAGTCCGTCGTGGGAACATTCCCCCACAAGAAGAACCGCTTTGTCGTGGTGCGAGGGCTTGAGCTCCTTTCTCTGACGATCCTGCCTTGGATCTGGCCAGCCTCTTCCTCCTGTTGAGGTGGAGGTGGCCTTCTAGTGGCGGATTCTGCTAGGAGGGAGGACCAAATGGTTCCTAGGTGCTGATCTTGCAAGTGGGGTCTACCCCCTCACCGACCCCAGCACGAAGTTACCCAAGGTTGTTACTTTGGAACCTTTAAAGGTCCTCGGTAACAAAAGTAAAAGGATGGGTAAGGCTCTGACGTCGGTTCATAGGCAACCTGCCCAAAAACTTAGGGGTGGACTCTAGAGCTGGTGTCGAATTCTTTGACGTTGAGATCCACCTAGCTGGGGGTCCCCTTAAGCTGTACAATGTGTACAGCAGGCCAGAATGTAGGTGCTTAGATATTAGTAAAGTGCTGCTGCAGCACACTAACCTATCCTCATAGGGGGCGACTTCAATGCCCACCTCCTCATCTTGTCTTCCACCTTGAGACATAGTGCGGTAGGGACACTGTGGCTCTGGTCGAGTGAATCTGATGGTCTGTGGACAACACTGCCATGAGCGATATCCCATGACTTTGGAGTCACTACCATTTTGGATGTTGGCCTAGCACCCGTGCTCCAGCAAAATCCTCAATGAAAGGTTGACAGGGCCAACTGGAAAACCTTCAAGGAGGCCCTGGCCTGGTGCCTCAGATCCAGTGACTTCTCACTTAATGATAATGTGGAGGTACTTGAGACCAGACTGGATAATGTCATAGACGAGGCAGCCTCACAGACAATCCCCAAAACTCGTCCACAGTCCAGGAGTTTTTAAAAACGCCTTGTACTACAATGATGAGACAAAGGGGCCAACCACAGAATCAATTTGTGCAAATGACACTTCTGCAAACAGAAAACCCCTGAGAACCATGCTCTTTTGAGAGAGGCTCTCAGGGATACTCATGAAAAGGCTAAGAGGGTAAAACAGGAATCAGACGGGCCACAAATCGCTTTTCCCCCAGACAGACCCACCATGATCTTCAGTCGGTGCTGATGATCCAGACACCATGCTCTCCCTAAGTGAATTATGCAGAACACACAAGACCAGGTCCTGGTCAGCCCTGGTTGTGATGGGATCTCCTACCCTGTCATTTCCCACCTGGGACATGAAGGTGAGCTTGCATTTCTGCATCTCATCAACAAGCACTGTTTTCCACCCTCATGTTAAACATCCTTGAAATTCCACTCCCAGCAGGGTGTAAGATCATTCCTTATACAGATGATCTTGCAATTATTTCTGCAGAGAGAAAGAATGAGAACATTATTAGAAAGGCTCAGCATTGTCTGGACCTAATGTCTGAGGAATGATGCAGGGTCAGCTTAAGATCTCAGCAGCCAAATCGAAGGCAATGGCTGAAACTCAATGTCCACGACGAACGACTGCGACTCTAAGGGTTAAAGGTAGAGTGGGTCAGATCTTTCAATACTTGAGGGTATGGGTTGATAAGAACCTCACCTTCTGCTCTGAGATTAAATATCTCATAGAGAAGATGAAGGCAAGACTCTTTGTCATGAGAGCTCTGTCTGGGCTATGCACCATATACTAAGTTTCTTCAATGTGCATGCTGTCCATCCCATTGTGGACTACGCCTCTGTCGCCCCGAATTGATCAAATGGCAGCCTAGTTACTTGCCAAAGACATGTAGTCCCCGCCGGATTCACAGCTAGGACAGAAGGTGCACAGATTACTTGCACAGGACCATGAGCTCTTTGCTAACAACTAGCTGTCTCACATAGCCAGGGTTTTGATATGCTTTGAACTCAAGGAACACTATTGGTCAATGATGGGCTCCCCCCACCCAAACTATGTCACAACCCCGCCGTGAGCGTTTTCTTCGATAGAGTTTTCTGTCGTGAGCCTGTCAAGGAGAAAGACTCAGTACTCTCTGCATTTGTTAAGGAGTGAAGTGGAGAGGAATTATGCAGCAATCATTTCGCCGGGAAGTAATACCTACTTCACGGGTGGTTCTGCAGACCCCATTACCCACACTGCAGGCACTAGTTTTGCAGCAAGGGGTGCAGTGAGAGCTATGTAGGTATCAGACAATGCCTCCTCGCTCCAGGCAGAGGCAGTTGCTATTATGGGAGCCCTATCCCGTGACGCCCAAACGGACGCTGTCATACATACCGATTCTAGGGCTGCCATTACCAGCCTGCAATATAGCACACCCTTTGATAACGTCTCTCTTCTGACCACGATTCTCACCATTGCTTAGAGAATCTTGGCAAATCTCTCTGAACTGAACGGGAACATTGTCTCTCTGCTTGGCCTTGGAGGAGGGTTGCATCCTGGCACCTTTTAGCCGGTGGCGGTTCAAGATAGCATTATTGATGATATTAAATGAACATTGGTGTATAACATGCCTCCCTACCGCCCTCTGGGATAAGCCCAAGAGTGCAGTCTGAAACCAACTAGACCACACGACCCAACCAAAGAAATGTCAAACTATGATCATACTTGCTCCATAGAATTTACCAATCTACTCATACTTGGGGAATGATTGCTAAGTTTTACAGACAATCCCTATGGACGCTTGGTGGCATTGGTTCAGAAATTCAACTACAAAGTCAGATAACCTGAGGTTACTATATAAGATGGATTAATGCACTTCCGCATTTATATAGTTGTATTACATACCTCCCTGATCTGGAGTCGAACCTCTGCCGCCCTCAGGGATAAGTCCGAGAGTGCAGTAATAAACCAGCTAGACCACACGACCCAACAAAAGGATTGTCAAGCTAAGATCATACTAGCTCCATAGAATTTACATACATGCATTAATAATGCATTAATCCATCTTAACAACATTGGTAATGACAATGATGGTAATGATACATAATATAATCTTGAGGATATTAACTTTTATCAATCGTATGATAATTAACATCATGATTACTATATTGATGATAATGGTAATGGTAATGCCATTCCTTGTGTTGCTATTTCTTACTTTTCAAATAAATTTTCGATAGAAACGACAAGATAAAATACTATACAGTATTTAAAGAATAATGTATAATTGATTATATGTACTCAAGTGTGTAGTGATCTGAAAAGTGCATCATAGCGAATAGTAAACTCCGGTACTGAAGTACTAAAGTATGTGGAAAGAATCCAAACACAATATTTGTTGAGGTAAAGGAATCAACACATACTGAGTGTCTAGAGAATAAATCTTTCAGCTACCATTTATAAATAGAACGAATTCTCAGCGGCACTATGCATCTGGAGATCATGTGTAACTTTGCTGATTGAGAACACATACATGTCCACTTTTAGTTTAAACATCGCTCATCATTTTATGAACCTTTATTTATGATTTTGACTTACTTTGATTACTAGATAGTTTCAAAGTCGGCTGTTACTTACTGTATGTTGCTCCGGAAATAATTCTATATTTATATTAGATACTTATATTGAATCAATTTTCACATTTGAATATCCATTTGAAAAAAAAAAAAATGTAGATGTTCCTCTCCAATGCACCGATCCGTTGCTTGGCTCCAGGCCCAGTAAACAGACTATAGTGCCATCTATGAACCTGAACAATGGGCGTAATGGATACCTGCACACTAAAATGACAGACCTTCCTATATTCCTGTAATTTTTCCCTTTCCAGTCGCGGTAGCAACAGACGTGGTGCCACGTTTGAATACAATAAAGTTAACATATGTCATAAACATTACATTACCAATTTCATCCTATTTTTACAATGAACTATCATTATAGGGTTATTTAATTTTAAATTTTAGTTATAGTTAAATGTGTTATTCTTAATTTAGCACAGTGCTAGTCATGGACGAAATCGCTCAGAACAGTCGTAAATTGTGGGACAATCTTGTTTTTAAGACAGTCCTTAAATTTGTTAAAGGACATTCTACGACCTTTTGAGACAAGATTTGTCTGCGACAGAAAAAATACATTTTACTCTGCAGGTGTTTCACGTGCAGAGTAAACTGTTCGTATGAAAGTAAAAATTGCAAATGGTTGTCTATGATAATCCCTGAGACTGAATATACAACATATTGCCATCAAGGAAAAGTTTTTCATTTATGGTTAATTATCAAATGAGCCATTCCTCCATTTTTACTCCAATATCTAATTCAAGGAATACTAGTGGCACCAGGACGCCAACTCAGTAGCAAAGGTTCTATGTAAGATGTGCCTCTTTGAAATAAATGTGTTGACAATGGCACTGTCACCTCCTGGTAGGCAATCTAACTAAACAAATCCAAAAGTGTCTATATTGAGGATGGAAAATCATTTCAGGCTGTGTATGCTTCTATGAATGACACGCTGTTTGCAAGTGGCTATTGCGCAGTGGAAACGTAAACATGTATACATCGTGAGAGCCCACCAAGCGCCATCTGTAGAGCTTAACAGTGGGTGTAATTCAAACCTGCACTTTGAAATGACAGGCTTACCTATTTTTCTTTCTACTATCTTTTACTTTGGTAACAGGCGAAGAAGGTGCCACGTCTGAATATAAATGAAATTATTTAATATTATAGTTACTACATGTCAAAAGCAATTGCGCGATATATTTACAATGGAATATCGTCACGAGGGGTGCTACAATGCTATAGTTAGTAGAGTTATTATTTTAATAGCTGGAGTCCTTGATGAAATCGCTAAGAACAGTCCCTGACCTAGCCCATTTACAAATTGTGGGAGTCTTATATTGGCTATAACCAATATGAGACATGATTTATTGAGAACAACTAGAAACCAGGCAGTGAGGCTTTCAGCAGACCCTCTTACCTTGCATTGCTATATTACTGTTTATTGTATTATTGATTATTCCATATATTGTGCGCATTAGTGTGGTTCAAATAGTTATTTTTTCTAATTTGCTTTGCTGTTCAGATAAGTAATTAGATTTTATGTTAATTCTAAAATGACGTTTGTTTCATGTCAAACGGCAATTAGAATGGGTAGTTTATATCATTTGTTTTGCTGTACAATTGATTCACAATCTGGCAAGCGGTCAAGTCTCTCCAGAGCTTACCTGCTACTCAAATTTTGGTTTATGAAGGGGGAGGGGAAGACTGGTGAAAACATAGGAACGTTGTATAATTCTTCAAAAACTTTCTAGTACTATTTTTGGAAATAAAACTGCATGAGACGTGGAGGACAGTTCTTTCTTAGCATGTCACATCAAGTTTTTGATTCAGAAGCGGATGTTACGACAATAGAAAAATATATCTATAGACATAGATCACATGTCATTAAGTGTGAATTATGACATGTTTTTGGTAATAATTTACACTGGAATCATTGAATCAATATAGTAAAGCATAATCAGTGTCTTAGGTCACATAATACTCAATATCAGTGCCTTACAGGGCTCGATCTGTGGTGAATAAAAAATCTTTTTGTTGTTCACTTTTTACATCTATTTCCTAAGGTTTTTTTTTTTTTTTTTTTTTTTTTTTTAATAATCATCACTACACATGTTCTCCAGCTATATACATAAGAATTTCATTAATCGATCAACCCTTTCCTTGTCACCCTTACAAAAGCTAAACTTTCTCTTGCTGTCACGGGTCTTTTAAAATCTTTTAAATTTAGATAGAATTTACTTTAATTAAAGTACCCAAAGCTGCAGAGTAATAGGCAGAGAACGCACCAGAACAAAATATTTTATATATATTATTACCCATTCTTACGTGGACATAACTAGTGTCTGGCAAGGGGGACCCGGCAGTAAGAA